>QRFJ01000001.1:767518-852501 GCA_006176705.1 Cocos nucifera | reverse complement strand
GTATATACATCCAACGAGAGTCACTAATTCCTAAGATTTTGCATGTCGATGCAATCGGGAGATTATCGTTTTTATTTGAAACAAGGCTCAGATAATTTAACTAACTTTTCGATAAGAATTGGTTGAGTCATTCTGATTTTCTTATTAAATGATTTCTTTCTAAATGGCCTTGTATGATTAACATAGAATTGCTAGAATATAGTCTCAAGTTGAGTGCTTCGATGTCGAGATTGGATAAAGCCAAGTGGCGACGCAAATGCGGATTAAAACAGTTAGGGACCCTGAAATGGAATGAAACCCAGGGTTGGGAACCACTGAGTTAAAGGATCTGCACTATACAAAGTTCGTACTTTCAATGATAAGCATCTGCAGCCATGAGGTCAATTCTAATGGAGTTGAATAGAGGACCTTCACGCTTAGATAAAGTAGGATTAGACACGAGGTAGAGGTGTGAAATAGGCTAAGTGAGACCCCGACCTCAACAAAGCTACTATTGTGGGACCAGGCCGAATTAAGTTATTTTGATGTTGAAAGTTGGTAACCTTTCGCCGTATGCGAGCAGCTGAGATCGAGACTAGATGTGATAGAGAGAGCGAGTTGGCATTTGCGAGATGTATGCTTTGAGCTCACTGATTGTAATGTGTGTGCTGATATGCTGCGATGCGATGAGTCAATAATTGTAATGTATGTCTGAAATTGGAAGAGTACTAACTAAACATAACATCATTTTGGTTCCATCGATGCCTCATTTTGATCGTGGTTGGAATCAACATACATAGAGATATCTAACGATCGTCCATTTGTGTCGACTTATGGAAATGATCTAATTTTTCGATAAATCATCGACTCATAGGTTCTTGGGGTGCCCACAGATCAATTTAGACTACTTTACATAGTCTTCGTCTCCAAGAGTTTATAGAATGTGAGTTGAGTGACGGTCTTGCCAGCCCTTGAATCTCTCCACATCAAGTGGCTTGAATTCCTAAAGATATCTCACCCATGCCCTACTTAAGCTATGAAGAATGGATCTCGGCCACTCTTGGTCTCAAGAAGCCCAGCGTCTAACCCTCTATATAGTCCAAGCATAATTCTTGATTCTACTCATTTATCTCTATTTTTGTTTCCTCTTTTACAAATATTTCTTAGTCTCAGCCCCCTCACTAACTAAATGAGGTCCTTCTAAATACGAGGTGGCAATTATTATTGTAACTGTCTCATATCCAGGGGATATGTATGAAATTTTATCGCCACAGATTCTACGCTTAATAACCTCGAGATGGCAATGGGCGTCGTGCACTATATAGAGAAATCATACGACAGAGTAGATTGGTGAGCGATCGTGTACTTAATTGGATATATGTGCAGTCGAGGGGGAGCGATGTGAGCCCGATCGTAATAGTATTATCGTAATTACAGTCTAGTCTAGTAGAGAGTCATGAAACAGACTAGTATTTATTTCATGTGTCGTATAGTTTTTTGATGGTTTTCGTTTATTTAGTTATAATGGTTTCGGATGACTTTAGTATGTTATGTACAACACACACTATACTACACATCACCCAATACATATACTACACACACACATTCCACACACATATATAACATACATACATAACAATCTATAGATCATTATTATTGATTAAGCAGTTTAATTATACAACATAACATACATTACATAAATATAATGGCGCGAGTAGTAGCTCAATGTACATATATATTATACATCACAAAACATATATATATTATTATATACACATTACATACAATACATACATAGTATCTACACAACACATATATATTATATTATATTTACATACTGTATGCATTGATATTATATAATGCACTTTATATGTCTACGCACATATAGTGTATGTAAATGTATATAATATGGTTTATTTTGTGTAGCGTAACGAGTTTTAATGTACGTGATTTATATTGTGTGTGTGGTGACTTAGGTCTGCTGAAGGTTGTGGCTGCGCTGCGATGTGAGGTATGTACGTATCCGTTGTGCTTGCGTAGACGTGCGGCGTTTCTATAATTTATATATAATATTAATATGTTTCATTGTACGATTTGATGATATATATATTTTATAATATTTATGTATTATATAATATATAATATAACTATATATAATATTATATATGTATATATATATATATATATTATATATTATATATATATATATATATATATGTATATATGTATGATGTATTATATATATATATATATGATATCTATTATATATATATATATAATATATATATATAGTATATATAATATGTATATAATATAATATATGTATATATATATATGTATATATATATATATAAATGTATATATATGTATTATAGTATTAATATTATTAGTATTATATATATTGTAATGTGTATAGTTAATAATATATAATATATTTATGTATGTATGTAGTAATAAATACTATATAATTTAACACACGACACACACACACCACACATATAAAATATGTATGTATCTATAATATAATCGTATAATATATATATAGTATATATATATATAATTATATATTATGTATATGTTACTTAGTGTGTATTATATATTATGTAGTCGTTTTTAACCTACTTGTGTAGTGATGAATCTATAGTAGATGTATGCTGTAGTTATTTTATATTATTATGTATTGGATAGATAATATTTGATGAAATCATGAGTGAGTGTTATTTAAGTATATATATGGATTATGTATTATGTATGTATTGTATTATGTATTTAGTATGTAATGTATGGTATGTGTTGTGTTTGTTGTTATATATATATGTGTGTGTGTTGTGTGTCTTATATATATATTATATTAGCGTTGAATAATATTATTACTGTATATATATATAATATATCTAATGTATATTATATAATTAATATTATGATAGCTATAATATTTATATAGATTTTGACTCATTCTAATAATCGAGTGATTTTATAGTTGTAGGTTGGACGGCGACGCGTGCCTTCTTACAATCGGTGGGCGGTGAGGGTTAATAAGTATATATAATAATATATATATATAAAAATATATATATAATATATATATATATATTATATAATATATATATATATATATATATAATATATATAATATTTATTTAGTAAAGTATTATATATAAATAGTTATATAAGGTATTATTATTAAGTATATTAATTATATTAAGTAACTATATGTTTATATATTACTGTTGTTATATCATATATATATATATGTATTGTTGTATGTATCTATATATATATTAGGTATATGTATATATAATGTGTACTATATATAGTATTATGTATCTATATATAAATATTATTATATATTATATATATATATTTACTAATAATATAATATATATATATATATGTATTTACGAGATTAATATAATATAGATAATGAACAGCTTTAGGTTTAGTTCTGTTTACTTTTACTACTAATATCTATTTGTCATATATTATAATATTGGCATATATAATTGATAGGTATATAGTATCAATATATGTTATAGATTATATCGATGTATGATATTATGTATGTAGTATATATATAATGTTATAATGATAGATACATAATATAATATATATATATATAGTAAATACTAATATAATATTATATATATAAGTATAATATATATATATGTAATATTTATATATATATATATATAATGATTAGCTAGTATTATATATAATAATAACATACATACGTATACTATCTATTAGTTAAATATTATGGATATAATCTTATATTTATTTTAGCGCTCGAGAGAGATCTTATCTCTGGCCGAGGTTGCTTCTCGGAAGAGATCTTATCTCTGGCCGAGGTTGCTTTCAGAGAGAGATCTATCTCTAGCCGAGGTTGTTGCTTGGGAAGAGATCTTATCTCTGGTCAAGATTATCGCTCGGGAAGAGATTTATCTCTGACCGACGTTGCTTCTCGGAAGAGATCTTATCTCTGATCGAGGTTGCCGCTCGGAGAGATCGTATCTCTGATCAAGTGTTTCTCGAAGAGATCTTATCTCTGGTCGAGGTTGCCGCTTGGAAGGGATCTTATCTCTGATCGAGGTGCTTCTCGGAGAGATCTTATCTCTGATCGAGGTTGTCGCTCGAAAGATCTTATCTTTGGCCGAGGTTGCTTCTCGGGAGAGATCTTATCTCTAGCCGAGGTTGTCGCTCGGGGAGAGATCTTATCTCTGACCGAGGTTGCTTCTCGGGAGAGATCTTATCTCTAGCCGGGGTTGTCGCTCGAGAGAGATCTTATCTCTGGCCGAGGTTGCTTCTCGAGAGAGATTTTATCTCTGATCGAGATTTGCTTCTCGAGAGAGATCTTATCTGCCGAGGTTGTCGCTCGGGAGAGATCTTATCTCTGGCCAAGGTTGTCATCGGGAGAGATCTTATCTCTGACCGAGAATTGCTTCTCGAGAAGAGATCTTATCTCTAACCGAGGTTGTCACTTAGGGAGATCTTATCTCTACCGAGGTTGTTCTCGGGAGAGATCTTATCTTTAGCCGAGGTTGCTTCTCGGAGAGATCTTATCTCTAGCTGAGGTTGTCGCTCGGAGAGATCTTATCTCTGGCCGAGGTTGCTTCTCGGGAGAGATCTTTATCTCTAGCCGAGGTCGAAGGTCTTTGACCTGCTCGTGCAAGGATGAGGTTCTCCTCCTGTTCCTAACACGGCGAACTATTAACTGCTTCTTTCCCTATCATCACATAGTTTTTGCATCCCAGAAATAATATTATTTATTGAAGGGGAGAACTTTTATCGAAAGGAAAGTTACTCGCAATGTATTCCTAAATTCTTTGTGATTCAGGATCGTGGTAGGCGTTGTTTCCTCCAAGTTCTCTCTAGTAGTAAGTCCCGGGCCGAACGATCCTTTTCTATCCCATGCTTGGCCTCCTCACTTTGGAGCAAGCTTCTTGGCTTCGATCGCTGGGAGACGACGAATCACCGATGTACCAAGCTCCTCCCGGGGGTGATGTTGACGATGCACGCATGAGGCAGGCCGACCTCTTGTCGTTTCTTGGCTATGGCAGCACCCTTGTCGATCTTCTCCTGCTTCAAGTTGGCGTCGAATGGAATTTACCCAGCCGCCCCTTTCTAACGAGCTCCTCAATTTCATCTCGAAGCTGGATGCATTTCCTCAGTATCGTAGGCCGTGGTCGCGATAGTAGAGGCAGTGCTTGCTTTCGATCATGCATTGTTTGGGGGAGACCGTAGTTCCTTTTGGCCTTGGCAGCTCTTTCTTAACCTTCCGTGAGAATTTGAGTTCGAGGAGCGTTGAGGGGGGCGTAGTCATGGAATCCTTTCAGCAGGAGGACTTCTTCGGCCCTTCTGTCGGGGCTTCCTCGGTGGCGAGCTTGAAAAATTTTTGGGCCTTGCTTGTGCTGTGGAGGTCGTGAAGTGCGGCCGAACTTTCCGTCCCTTTGGAATCTTCTGTGCGGGAGAACTTCATGCCCCTTTATTGGGGCTTCCTTGGAGTCATACTCGAGAGGAAGTTCGACCTCGCTTGCGTCGAACTTCATTCCGATGATGAGCTTTGAGGGGGGTTCGGCCTTGCTTCCGTCGAACTTCATTCCGATGATAAGCTTTGAGGTGGAGTTCAGCCTCACTTCCGTCGAACTTCATTCCGATGATGAGCTTCGAGGGGGAGTTTCGGCCTCGATTCCACCGAACTTCATTCCGATGATGAGCTTCGAGGGGGAGTTTGGCCTAGCTTGCGCCGAAGTTCATTCCGCTTTTTCACGAAACCTTTTGTGGGAGAACTTCATGCTTCTTTGTCCGGACTTTCTTGATGACGAGCTTGAGGGGGAGTTCGGCCTCGTTAGCGTTGCCAAACTTCGTTCCGCTTCTGTAGGAGAACTTCTGCTCTCCATTTTTCGATGATTGGTACGCCCGAATGCTCTTCCTTAAGGTCGATTCCTCGTGTCCTCATGGCGGATTTACTGGCAAAATCCCCATCGAAGATTGTCGCACGGCCAGCATCATCTTGGCGGGGCCACGAACCCGACCAGCAGGTTGAACTGCTCCACATCTGCGGTGGCTTCGGGTGGAACCTGGGTTGCTGGGGCTGAAATGAGAGCAGATGGACCTGGTGCGTAGGCCGCCGATCGTCGAGTCAAAGCTCTCCTGGGCGGCATTTTCTCTTCGAAAAAGAACCCTAGTGAGGAAGAAGAGACATCTTCGGAGAGGGAAGAGAGAAATCATCGTCGAGCACTCCTTTAAGAACAAGAGAACTCGGAGGTTCATGCTCTCCTTCTAGCGCCATTCTGTTGATGCAGAATCTGATCGTCGTCGAAATCAGCTGGAGCGGAGGTGAACGAGGTCGCCGTCGGAGACCTACAAAATAAAGTTTCGTCCGGAGTCGGTGGGGGGTAGCTCCGGCAGGACCCTCCGACGATCAAGTCAGCTCTGGCCAACAGGAATGGAGTGCTCGAAAATAATTTTCATAGAGCTTAGAGCTTAGAGATCAGAGGTTCGAGTTAGCGTATTTGGAGGGTCCTTTTTATAGCGGAGCTTGATGGTGATAGCTATAGCCGCGTGCTGGCGGGCCGCTCGAGGTCCGACGGAGTCAGTCTCACGGAAAGGTGCCGTCTGCAGCGGATTGATGGTGACAGCCATCGCCGCCTGATAGCAGATCGCTATCGCTTGCGACGGACTGATGGTGATGGTTGCAGCTGTCTTGATACTGAGCCGCTTGGGATCGAATGAAGGATTGAAGGGCTTCGACGTGTGCCCATTTCAGAGGAGTTCGGACTCCTGAAAAGGAAGCTCGGAAGGAGTTCGGCTTCCGTAGGCGTCTGGCTGGAGGTGCGCGGCTAAGGCTCGATCGTTGGAGAGTTCGGTAGGAGCTTGGTCGGTGAGAAGTCCGGTCGGAAGACGACTGCTGAGGAGTTCGACCGCTGGAAATCCGAAGAAGCTCGACCGACTGAAGGGACGGCCGCTTGAGGAGTTCGACCGAGGGACGACCATCGAGGAGTTCGACCACTAAGAGTTCGAAGGAGCTCGGCCGGCTGAAGGGATGGCCGCTTGAGGAGTTCGGCCGAGGGACGACCGTTGAGGAGTTCGGGCACTGGAAGTCTGAAAGAGCTCGGCTGCTGAGGAATTTCGTTAAAGCCCGACCGCTTAGAGTTCAAGGAGCTCGGCCACTAAGCAATTTGGGCCGGCTGAAGGGGTTCAGCTAAGATCCGTCCGCTAAAGCTCTTCTACGGCTACCGATCGCATTGTCTGAGCATCGAACTGGACTTCGGTAGGAGCGGGGTTTATCCCCAACAACATACATATATATATACATACATACATACATACATACATATATACATATATATATATATATATATATATATACATACATATATACATACATATATATATACATATATATACATATATATATATATATACACATACATATATACATACATATCTACATACATACATACATACATACATACATACATACATACATACATACATACATATATATATATATATATATAGAGAGAGAGAGAGAGAGAGAGAGCTGTAAATGAGTCGAGTTGCTCACGAGCTACTTGAGCTCGACTCGACTCAATTATTATCGAGCTTGAGTAGCATGATATTCGATTCGAAAGTTCACGAGCTTGCTCGAGTATATATATATTTTTAATAATATTATTTTTATTTATAATATATATATATATATATTATTAATAAGATAATATTCAATTTCAAGCTCGAACTCGCGCTTAAGTATGACTTGGTTCATATTTGAGTCGAGTTGACTCGATCTCGAGCTTTATTTATTTTTTATCGAACCGAGTTTGAGCTAGAGATATTAAGGCTCAGTCAAGCTCATGTCGAGTTTCGAATCCAAGTTTTTAAGTCAAGTTGAGCTCGAGCTTCCAATTACTCGACTCGACTCGACTCGGTTCGATTACACCCCTATATATATATATCATCTTTTTAAATTTTTTATGATTTTATATCATTTATATATACCCTATTCGATCCTACCTGTCCAACCTTTCTTACATATCCAACTAGACCAGCATCTTTACTTGACCCGATCCAATCCATCCGAGATGGATATCGGACGGATATGAATATGAGATTTTTATTTGCAAAAGGAATATAGATGTGAACTGATCGATCTATATCTGATCTGATTTATTGCCATTCCTGTCCTTAAAGTTCCACCAACCAATTGTGCAGCAGAGTCCATCATAGATAACAATTGCACCTTATTGGAGGGATGGCTCCAGATAAGGCTCCCCCTCTGACTATCTCCTCCTGTCCTCCTCGCACATACCTCAACCTACTCCATGCCTTTTTAATCCCAATCTTTATTTCCATTGCAGAGAACCAAACCACCTAAAAAACTCCAGTTGAAACCAATCAAATGCTTTCACTGCCTTTGGGCATTCTTTCAAAAAATGTAGGCAGCCTAAACTTTCACCTCTTCACCATCCATCCTAAATGCTCCATAGATGCTGCCTATCAAAGCCAAACAAAACACCCCAAACCCAATTTCCACTCACACAATTGCCCCTCCTTCAACACTAGGCCTTGCTACAGAGCATTCTTTACTTTCACCCTGGAGATGGTGGAAATATCCTCTTGCTTAGACAGCGCAACCTTTGTTGAAGCTTTCGGCCTACCTATTAAGGCCAACGATGTTGCCATGACACTTGCTCGCGAGGCCTAAGTTACTGGATCATGAACCACCAATTAGAGGTAATCCAAAGGCAATGAATTTTTTATTTCATGCCCCTCAAATGAAGTTGTGCAGTGTCTGATGGCCATGGGCCACATCTAGGACAATAGATTTTCTCTAGTGGTGAGCTACTGGAATCAATACAAAAGTGAAGTGTCCTCAAAAATTGACACATAGATTGTGTGCTAGCCTGCTAGATTCGCCTCTAATTTACTGGAGTAGTGAGTTTGTAGCAAACATGATCTCCAGTTTCGGAGTCTCTTATCCCACCGATAGATTGAGCGTCCACTGAAAGGATCTCTTAAGCTTCAACCTATACTTTTTCCATGAAGATATATATCTAGTTGCCCTTTCAGCTTTTTATGGTACATGGAGAGCTTTAGTGTAAAAGTCTCTTATCCCACCGATAGATTGAGCCTCCACTGAAAGGATCTCTTAAGCTTCAACCAATACTTTTTCCATGAAGATATATATTTAGTTGCCCTTTCAGCTTTTTATGGTACATGGGGAGCTTTAGTATTTACACATGTAGTGAGCGAAGAGCTGTATTGAAGCAAAACCCCTATTTTAGTATATATATTAGATACATTAGATATGACAGTTGGACATCCTGCAAGTGGTGCAATTTGGGTTGGGATAACCTATCCTACTTGCCCAATTTGGACCTGGGGTGAAGGAACCCTATCCAAAAATCTCTTGATATATTTGACTACACAAATAATTACTTGAGAAATTATTTTTTTTAGATAATCTAGTTTTCTACCTATTTATTTCAGCAGAAAATTGATAAACTTGGAAAGGTTCCAATTGGCGGGCCGTATAAGTTTTCCTTGTTCAAAGAAAATGTTTACTTTTCTTCTCCATTTGCATGAATTTCCTTGCAACCAAAGATATCCTAATTGAAGTTTGGTTTCCAAGAACGAACAAAATCAAAATGGAAATTGGAATAGAATGAGAAATGAAAGGGAATTTGAATCACAATTTCTATTTCATTCTTTGGACATGGAACGAACGAATGAATGGAAAAAGAATATCGATTCAAGTCCAATATTTAATTTAAATACTTATATATTATAATAAAATAAATCTTCTATTATCTTATAACTATATCCATAACAACCAAGGAATATGACTGATTTTATAGTAATGACTGTTATAATTTTTTTTGGAGAGTATTTTGCATATTTTCTTTCATCGTCATGACCTATAATTCATACTCTTTATTTTCTATTTTCCATATATTTTATTAGATAATTTTGATATTATATTTATTTAAATTTGACAGTTTAAATTAATATTTTAGTTTTTTTAAATAGTTCGATCTTATTTATTTAAACTTTAATGATCTAACAAATGCTGGCTGAAACCATTGTTATAACAATTATTCTAATGGTTGCAATATTTATGATAAATAGGAATTCCAACAGTTACGAGCTGGAGAACAAAGCATAAAACTTTCAGATAGAGTTTGATTAGAATGTCCTAACGCGAGACCTCCTGATTTCAATATTTATTTTTCTCAACAGGGTAGTTTGCTATAATATTATTGAAGGGATGAGCATTCTATCCTGATGAACTAAATTGTATCCAAATATATATGGATGCAAAACTAACCAAAGCAACTTACACTTTTTTTTTTTTTTTTTGAGAAAACGAAGCAACCTATACGAAGTAACTTTAACAAACGCAAAAACTACATGAAGAACAAAATGTTCAGGACCTTTGCTTGTTGGGGAAGAGCAGCACTTTTATTACTACAGAGACAATTCATGAAAGAAGAAGACCCTCCAACTTGTCCATTAAAGATCAAATATCCAGAACTTTCTAATGAAATCACTAAGAACTCTCATCAAGAATTTGGAGAAGACTTTTCAGCCCGGCAATTAATTAGATTGCAATGGTGAAATCCTCATGGGTTATTCCTATCATTTTCTCAAAAGAAACATATTCCTATGGTACGGTAATTTCATAGATTCATCCGGCCACCGAATCTTGCAAACATGAAGCATTAAATAACGAAGGAGATGCGGTAGTTCTTTCCTCAAAAAAACTTGTGATGGCTTTGACTAAAGCATGCATATTTCTTTGAATCTAAATTCGAAGTCATGGTCATAATATGGTAAGGAAATAGACAACTAATGAATGGATACAGTTTCCTTTGCCTGTGTCGGTCAGTCCTGGCGGCCTCTCTTCCATGCATAGTACATCGTTGATGGTTAACTTGTCTCCCTTTAACAGTGATCGTCGTGATGGTGATTTCAATTTATCATCATGCATCCCGGCCCTAAGGGTCTGGCAGTTGCTGGTGCATCCATTTGAAAAGTCAAACCAGACGCAATGAGTCTTGAACTGGCCAAGCTGTTGTTCATTAAAACTAATACTTCAACCAGAGATTTCATTACATATATAATCTTAACCAGTAAACCTCAGATATCTATTAGCAGATTTCATGCATCTTCGGAGACTTTATATACTTTGGTTTTTTTGGAACTTACATGGGACACTCATAAAAAGTTAAAGCTTACAATATATAGATGCAGATATATTTTCTTGGGAAAAAGAAGTATATAGGCATATGAAAATGATAGCAGAGATATTTGACAATTAAACTTCTATTTACATGCAACTATTATTACTAATATCTAAACTTTAATAGTGTCACGCCTCGAACCCAGCACTCGAATCGAATACATGATAGCCATATACTTTCTAGGATAAATCCTAAAGAATATGCAAGGTCTAAATAATGAATCCATAAGAACACTGAAAGAATTATAAAATTTTAATTATACTTATCAAATCAAATAAATTTATCTTTGTTCACAAAATTTAAATATTTATTTGATATTAAAAAATAATTAATTAACTAACTAACTAAAGACTCCATTGCTCGAACTCCATACCCAATCGATCGAAACTAAGCATCCTGCAAATCTGAAAAAAAAAAAAGAAGAAGAATTATGAGCTTTACAATCCAGTAAAAATTTTTTATACTCATATCAATATGAATATAAAATATCTTTTAACAAATATACACAACTGATAGAAAACTAAAAGATTCATACACCATCAGTATGACAATTGATAATATCATCATGGGCAATTTTAATAAACACATCTCATATCACTAATCAATAATTCTATTCAACATTAATTTAATAGAATTACTTATTATTTACTAATCAATAAAATTTTAAAAATATTATTGTTTCGATACTAAACTAGATCCACCCACGCTCCACCCCATGCTAAGCCACCACATTTCCATCCATGGCCAGCAATCATATCTCGGCTCGTGGCTGACATCACAATATCATATTTCACACGTGTCGGCTAGTTCAGATATCTATCAATTAAATACAGTTTATTATCTTGATTTGACTTCAGTACTGAACCTAGTCACAACCATCCTCCAACCCGTAGAAGGCCAAAATATATACCACGTTTCATACATGAATGACTAGTCCACATGCTTCCCTTTTCTATGCTTTAAGTTTTTTTTTCCAGCATTGGATTAATTACAATCATGCTCCAGCCCGTGGCAGGCCAAATATATGCTGCATCCTAGTCCGAGGCTAATCCAACACACACACCACATTTCTTGCATGGCCAAAAAATTCAAACACCATCCATGCCCCATCCATATTATTAAAATTATAATTTAATTTTTGACATTAGATTAATCATAGTCATGCTCCAGCCCATGGCAGGCCAAGTTGCATTCCAGTCCAAGACTGATCCGATATATACATCATGTTTCTTGCATGACTGGCTAATCTAAATGTCGCCCACCATATTAATTATATTAAATTATATTTTTCTTACTTGACAATCATTAAGCACCAATTAACATGATTCAAGCAATATCGATTCAGTATTTAATACACATATCAATAGAATATAAAATATACATCAATTATATAGATAAATTTTCATAAACATGTCAGTGATCATGTTGAAGAATCCTTACATCTACCAGTGATTGACTTAGTACCGTAATCGATGATCCTCTGATTCTACAAACTTGAAAGCAAATATTTTGCTCAACATTTTATGCAAACAATTACATCTCTATATAATCAAGCTCAAATATAAAAATCATATATGAAGAAATTATGGATAAATGATCCTAATTCATAAATCCAAGACTTCTCCTAGAATCAACTAAGATCTGAATTTGTCTAACTATCTAGACTCTCCACTAGGCCATAAGACTCATAGAGAGAGAAAATTCAATCTTGAAGAGAGAAAAGTCTAGAAAGAGAAAATCTAGAGAGAGAAAGTAGAGAGAAAAAGTGGAGAGAGAAGGTAGAGAGAGGAGAGTGGAAAGAGAGAGAAATTTTTTCTCTCTTTTTTTCTTTTCTTTATTTTTTTCTTTTTCTTTATTTTTTTTCTTTTCTTCTTTTTTCTTCCATGGTGAATAGGGGACCCATGGTGAAACAGGAGACCCCTTGGGTCCCTTTTGTTCCTAAGGGTTATAGCTAGGCAGCTTGGCTGGCAATAGTTAGGGTTGCTGCGGCGTGGTCCGATGAACTTGGACCAGTGGTCGATGGTTGCCACTGATGCCAGAAAATTCAAGAAAAGAAGGACAGGAACAACCCAAAATAGGGGATGAAAAAAATGCGTCATTTGTCGGCCGAAAAATTAGGTTTTAAAAGCTAAGGAAGATAGAAGGCCAAATATCCTAAAAGTTGGAGGATCTTACCTTCTTTTTCGATGATTTTTGCGGTTGAAGTCCGGCGAGCATAATAAGAAGCCTCTGTGATACAACTCCAACGATTCCCATCATTTTTGGATCACGGACCTCGATGGGAAGGAGAGGAAAGACCCTTCTCCTAATATAGGGCCAAAGGGGAGGAGTTTCTCTCCTTCCCAGTGGAGGATTTTCGACTCCGATTGGGAGTCGGAAAGAAGACTCATGATAGAGTCTTCTTAATTTTATTTTATTTTTTATACAATGGGTTATTACAAATAGAGAAATTAAACATCAATGAACCAATGCAGCATGATCATTATATTAAGATTTTTTTTATGATACTATAATATTTTCTGAGCAATATTATAATCTTATATATAGGAAACATAGAACGATGCCTGAAGCATTTTGTGAAATGAAACTTGCCCTAATAACTAAATCTTCTGCTTAGCAATCAGAGATTCTAGATTTGATCCATGAATGGTGCATTCACAATAATTTAAATTGAGATGTGTAAGGGTCCAATCTATTGCTAGCCCAAGAAGATTGCAAAGGCCCAAGTTACCCTACACAAATCTTAGAGCAAGATGAAAAAAGGAAAAAAAATTAAATCTCATGTGTAGGAAGGAGGACTCTCGATGGGAGTTGGCCTCCTCTTCCAAGTTCGAGAAGGAGAGGAAATATAGGGCTTGCCAGAGCTTTAGATCCTATCTATAAAGGCCTTTCCTATTTCTTCTTGGCCTCAAACTGAATTCTCAATCAACTACCAATGAGATTCCTTGATTGGAATTGATATTTTAAGCTTAGTTGCCCTTCGATCAGTTGAAAACCTCAATTTGCCACCATCAATTTATCACTAGAGTTGAGGTATTGACCTTTAACTCTTCTCCTTTTCTTTTCTGACTACAAGACCATGTACCATTGATAGCCTCATCTAAGCCGTTGGCTACCAGATTTCAAGGTACACAGCCTTCCCCTATTTCTTTCTTCTTTCTTTTCTTTCATTGGATCGGTTGCTGTCTCTATGCATGGCCAGATTGGGTCACCACGGACTATTGCTATAGCTATTGCCATCATCATAGGTCATTGCTAAGGATTACCATTATAGGGGGGAGAGGGGGGCGGGATCTCACTTCCTTTGTTTTTCCAAGAAGAAGAAGAAATCAAAAAAAGAGAGAGCGAGGAGGAAAAAATTGACTCTCTCATCCCTTTTCTCTCTCTTCTTCACTCTTTCTTTCTTTACATTCTTGATACCTAACCAACCAATAGAGGATTCAGATACATGGTGGGGTTAGATTAGCTAGGAGCTCGAGCTCAACTCGATATAAAATATCTTAGCTCAAAACTTAGCTCGAGATCGATCAAGCCTTAATATCCTAAGCTCGAGCTTGACTCGATGAATAAAAAGGTAAAACTCGAGATCAACCTGACTTGACTCAAATATTAACCGAGTCATGCTCGAGTTCGAGTTCGATCTTGAATTTGAATCTTAGCCCACTAATAATCTATATATTAATATATATTATAAATAAAAATGATATTATTTCAAATATGTATAAATTTGAATAGGCTTTTGAGCTTTTGAGTCGAATATTTTGCTACTCGAGCTTGACTCGAAAAACTATTTAAACTACTCGAGCTCAACAATTGAGCTTGATAATAATTAAGTTGAGATGAGTTTGGACTCAAGCCAAGCTTGAGTAGCTTAGTTATGAGTAGCTTAACTCATTTGCATTCCTAAGATTGATGCTAGAAGGCGGGTGAGATTGATGTTGTGTGATCAGGAGTCTTGGGCTAGCAATGTGCAACCATCTATCCTATTTGGACCTTGGACATTTATAATTATTCTAATGATGAAATCTAGCTCTATGGATGAGCAATTGTTAGGAAAAGACAACGTAAAGCCGAGCACTTTGCCCTATGTTTGCAAACTGAGTAGGTTGGTGCTCGCTATACTTGGGTCTATTGTCAGTAGAGATAATAGTCCTTAGATATGATCACCTATATCTATATATTTCTTTATGTACTGCATAATTATGTGATTGCTGGTCTGACTATTTATATTTTCCTTATTTTATGCTTGTACAAATATTAATGGCTTTTGAGATGTTTGGATTATTATACTGGCTATTAAAATCTTGAAAAGAATATAATATTATATAGTATTTTCTTGGTATGATTAAGATTTAATAAATTGATGATCAGAAAAGGATGTTTGAAGTAGCTACGTTAAATTATGAATAGCCTCATTATGAACAGGAATATAATATTATAAATAGCCTACCACAGGTAGGAATATAGCATTGTAGATATATAGTTTACTATAAGCAGGAACATGGCACTATGAATAGCCCATCATGGGCAAGAATATAGCACTGTAAATAGCCCTACCATGAACAAAAATATGATACTTAAGTTTGCTATAGTCACGAGCTAGTGCATAATTATGATTAGTCAAAAATTCCTTAAATAACTATTGATTGATTCAGATTATCTTAATGAGATATAGATGATAAATCATGTAAACCATAATTAAGTAAAAATAATTTTTACTTAATGATATATGTGGTATATCACTAGATATTTGATAGTTATTGATGCATGCTTTTGCATATTGAGATATATTAGATGATTGATATGAGATTTTGTGATTTATGTTTCCTCTTTGATACTGCTTATTTTATTTTTTTTTAAAATTTATATTATTATATTAATTGGTATGAATTTAAATATGGGGATTCTTATTGGATATAAAGCTCACACACTCTTCTTTTCTTTCCTTTTTTATAGTTATAAAATGCATATATTTTGCTATGATTGGGATCATGATTGAAAGGATTGAATATATAGAGCATCATCAATACCAACCTTATGGTTGAGTTTTGTAAATTGTATAGATTTTGTATTCAATTTATATAGAATAATTTTGTTATAAATCGAGATCATTAGGATTAATGGATATTAACATTGTAAGGGATTTTAAGACTTTGCATAGTTTTTAGGATCTTGTCCTAGAGTGTGTGCTAGATTCAGGAAGTGACAAAATAATTATAGTGCGAGCCTATTTCTCTCCTATCTCAAAAAATATATGATATTAGGACCGTGGAGCATTTGGAGATTTTTGAAACTAAAAAAATATTGAAAAATTAGTTAATATGGTGGTGCCGTAAGTAGGTAAAGAAAATTCAGCTCAAATTTCAAATAATGCAACTATAATTGTAGCATGGTCTTCCACACTATCACAGCTACGGTGATTCTATTATGGACCTCCACCTCGGCCTCAGCGATCTAGTCCTCGGCAATAAATTCCAAAAGCCTATCAATGATCATAACAACAGAAAAATGCTACATTAACACTGGTTAGCTGTGTAAGAGTTGCTTGTTACTTCAAATCATGGCAATAACATCTGCAATACGATGATGCCTTGGCATTTCCTTCTCATAACAAAAAATTCTTCTCTATAAGGCCAGGGTGCAGTTCATGGTAACTGTGAAAGACCACCTACTGACACCACGATCCTGGGTGTCATTCATGAGACCAAGCTAAGCTTGCTTGGCTTATTCAGTATAAAACGTGGACCCAACAAATTTATCATGCATGCCATTCTGACGCCACCTATCTGCGACCGATTCCACATGTTCCATGTCAAGGTCTCATAAGATGCACATGGTACTGTCTGCAAGAGCACTAGCGGTGGCATCACTAATATGAGGATGATGTGTAACCACGCCATGCATGACTCATGCAATGATGGCCTCTTTTTTTTTTTTGCTTCAAAAAGGAAATTTCCTTTTCCCAAAACGGGTAGCCAAGAGAATGAACATGGGTTATCATGCCCAACACTGCCATGGATGGCACACTAAATGCTGTCTACTTACTGAAGGAAGGATCCCAGAAACAAGGGCACAAGCCCTTTCCTCCACTCCTTTTCTCCTCACAAGCACGAACTTTCTTATTAGTTCCTTCCAGCGAGGTCACTCGCATGTGAACTAGGGCGGCAGACAACTAAATGTGCTTCTTTAGAATATTTAAGGCACTCGATGTTTATTTTCCTTCTTACAAAAGGTGGAAGGAAGGGCTGTGCTACTTTGCCATTTGGTCATGGCATGCATGAGAGTTTTTTGACTTCTTTTCTTTTACAGCTTGGTTGCATGCGTGCGCGCTTGGTCGAGTGCTTGTAAGTCCTACTTGTAAATTGATAAAGGGAAAAAAAGTTCAAAAGTCTTCACATGTGGTGCATTCAAACCCTATCAACATCGTTCCAAGGGTGATCTCTGCTCTAGGTTTTTGTTAATGCTCTCACACTTCATCAGCTGCGAACTCGATAAAATCTATAGTAACATCAACATGTGAGGCCATTTAACTCTTTTATTTGATTGAATCATTCATGACAAGAGGTAATAAAATGCTTTCATATCATCTGAGTCTAGAATTTAAATAGGACTTGCAATTTCTTGTCAGAACATATGGTTTATCCTTGCGAAATGCCAGTTAGCTCTAGAATGAACTAGGGATGTGCAAAAAACCAATCAAACCATGAATCTAATATGAACCGGTATTTCTAGTCAGGTTTATATCCATTATTGTTTTTTAAAATTTGATTTAATTTCAATTTGGGAAAGTCTTGCATCAAAAAAAAAAAAGATAATAATTTAGTTTCAATTTAAATTTTTTAAAAATCAATTCAAACGGATCCAATCAAATTTATGCGCATGCGCACACACATACATACATACATATATATATATATATATATATATATATATATACAAACCGTTCGAATCTGATCTATATGTGTATGTGTATATAAGTTTCAATTTTTAATTTTTTTTAAAATATTTTTTAATATAAAAAAAATTTATGTTTAGAATTGCTGACAAACTTTCAATTTGTTTTCGTTTTTTTTTTCTCTGTTTTGTGGGTAAAGAAAATTGAGGTAAACCTTTCTCGGGCTTCTAGAAGACTTATTTAGGTGTGAGTCCTCCACATGGAGTTGCTCAAGAGTCCCAATCAAACCCAGCCATTCCATCCAGTGAGCTTCCAGGTGCGGGACCCGATGAACTGTTGAGGGAGGTGGTCTCCATCTGGGGTCAACTTCATTGCATAAACGTACTGATCATGACTTCATTCTGATTATAACCGGATCATAGAGACACTCCCTACAGAATTACATCTTTTGGATGCAATCGTCTCTCCTCCTGCTCCTCTTTCACTGTATTGTAAACCACAATTCTTCCCAGGGCCACGTTAACTTACCGATCTCACTTTGTTACCACCAAAAACAAGCGGTGCGGCATTAGTTTGCTCAGTGACAGAGCTCCTATACCCAGCCTTGAACACAAAAAACAAGATAATCTATATCTTTCAAAAAAAAAAAAAAAAAATCCTTATATAATCAAGTTTAATCCTCTCATGCATCCATGTAGCACCACTTTGAACATCTGCTAAAGCCTTGATGGCTGAAACAACTTCCTTTTTCTCTTGTTTTATTTCAGAGAACTTTTGATAGCTGAAAACCAAAACTGTAGCCAAAACATTTTACTAAAAAGCAACACTATATATTAACTGAAAACATTCCCATACTATTGAGATGGATTATGTAGCACTGTCTATATGAGGACCTAGGTGATTTACACTTCTTTTCTTGCATCGATGGATCTTTTTACCAATCAAAGCATCAGTAGAACTAACCAAATAAATTCATGACCTACCCAAGAAGAAAGGTGAAAGAAAAGAAGGAAAAAAAAGCCAACACCCTCTTTAGAACAATATTTCAGGAGCATCGTCTAGTGCCATGTCAAGAAGGCTCAACTGCCCGTGCCCGACGCTCTCATCCAGGAGCCATGACTCAAAAAAAGAGAAGGGCTCGTGAGCCTCCAAGACCGGCTTGCTTTCCTCTCCCAGCAGGCTGGTCTCAGATGCCTCCGTCGACGAGGAGTTGAGCCCGAACAACGACTCCAGCGGCTCCGGCGACGGGATGCAGTCGGCAGCGCTTGGCGTCCCCTGGCTGGAAGCTGTCTCGGTCTTTATCGATCCTGAATTAGCCTGGCAAGCACCGGGCCTCGTTGAATTCCTTGTCCAGCCCTCGAGGAGCCGAGATATGTTCTCGGTGCTCGATGCGTACGTCGACGGTGTAGTGCTCCAGTTGTAGCAATTGGAGGAGGCCTTGGAGTAGTTAGATAGGCTATTGAGCTTCTCCACAGACAAGGCTTCACAAAGAGCTTGCTTCGCAGTTTTGATGTCAGTTTGGAGCCTCCTCTCCCACTGGCCTTTGGAGATGGACTTATGGCTTGAGACGCCACTGCTTGTCTGGCCTTCAGCACCAGTTTCAAGCTTTTTGAGCTTCTTCTTCAGATGGGTGTTCCAGTAGTTCTTGATGTCGTTATCTGTTCTCTCCGGGAGATAAGAAGCTATGGCTGCCCACCTGCATTCAGTAATGCTAACATAAGGACTGAATCCAGAGTACCACATCCGAAACAAAAATTGAGGACTAAATCCATCTCGCATGTCAGATTTTAGTGTTTTCTAGCCGTTACCTATTGCCTAAAAGAGCTTGGAGGTGGATGATGAGCTTCTCCTCCTGATCGGTGAAGTTGCCACGCTTGATCCCTGGCCTAAGGTAGTTCGTCCATCTAAGCCTACAGCTCTTGCTGCATCTCATTAGCCCTGGGAGACAGAAGAAGATGTCAGTATCGATCATAAGAAAATAGACCAGCTACCTAAAACTCCAAATATAACCTCCCAATTAATCTTTACTCTCACCAAAACAATTTTCCTATATCCTGTAGATCTATAACAACATATATACATGATGATCCCAACAAAAGAAACATTAAAAAAAAAAAAGTAGAGGAAGCTCTCTACAAATAGCTAATTAACTCAGAAAAATAAAAACTTTTTTTAATTAGAAAGAAGTTTATGTGATACTATTTTGAGAAAGATATCCTATTGTGCCTGAGAGGAGTAACCATGTCAGAGAAAGGTTCAAGAGATGTGTAGGAAAAAAAGGATCACCGGTGTTGGTAGGAACAGCCCTCCAGTTCCCAGGACCATGTTCTTGGATGTAGGAGACTAAGATGATGTCCTCTTCTGGAGTCCAAGGGCCCTTCTTCACACCAACTTTGTCACAACAAGGTGGTCTCCCCATGTCGCCTTCCTCCTATTTTCCCTTCCCCTTAGGCAGAAAGAGAGAAAGAGATGTCTTCTATATATGATGGGTGTTTTCTCCTAACTCTTGGAAGGCAAGGACAAGGGTCCAAGAACACTGGTTTCCACTCGCATATATACACAAGAGACCTAAGGGGAGGATGAGCTCAGGATTCGCTGACCCTAATGGAAAACAAGGTGGAGACTTTGGATATGCAGGAAGAGTCAAAGAAGACAGCAAGGAGCATTTACTCAGAGCGCTCTCAAAAGTCAGCTTGATGGAGTGGAAGGGACCTCCCCTCTGCCTCACAGAATCGCGCGCATTCAATGTCGTTGCACCGGGAAAGCCGCTAAAACCGTATGAGCTGCGAACTTTTCTTGGTTACCAGTGCAGTGTTTTGCACCGCTGGTCATTATTATTAGCAGCAAGGGTAGAATTTTTAAGGTAGAATGGCCTTCTTATGGCTTCTGTTCGGCTTTTTTTAGTTGCTAGCTTTCTTGTGTTTTGTTTCCTGACGGGTGCAAATTCTTAAATCTCTACCAATTAAATCTTCGTTAGATCCCATTAGATTTAAATTGATCGATGGAATATAGACCCGAACTAATGGATATAGTCTACTATCTTCAAACTATTAATATAATAAAAAACTATATGACTTAAAGACATCCAGCAGCACATGCATCAAGTTGTCCAAAAATTAAATAATTTAAATAATATAAAATAATATAAATTTTTAACCATTTAATGCATTAATTAAGAATCTTCAAATTTTATATTTAAATATTCTAGATGTGGTAGATATTTTGATGGTTTGAACCATCAATATAGGACTTTCGTTATTTGATTTTAATCTGACTTGATATGAGTGGAGATCATTTTAGTCTAGTCAAGCCTCTTTTTTTCTAATTACATGCATAATGATTTGCATCATCTTTTTACTTGGTATAGTTAGCTCTATAGATGGTTTATAAGTAACTTGTTCATGTTCAATAATAAAGTGGTAAATAAAGCATAACAATGCCTAATAATTTAACTTGAAAGAGAAGAAAATCCCACTAGCTACAACTTTTCATTGAGATGGTGAAAAAACTGTATGCGCACGTGCATGCGTGATGTGTGTATATATACATATAGAGAGAGAGAGATTATACGGTCAATAATTTATCTATGAATATAAACTCAATGAAGTATTCCATATCTTTGTGAATATATATATATATATATATATATATATATATATAAATGCAAAGCTCATATGGATGGTTGACAATGCTGGGCCGACTAATAAAAAACTCGACATCAATGGTAGTCCTAACCTGTCGGGTGCAAATCAATTCTCTAAATGCTCTCAAGGACAGTCTACCAAATGTTTGGTGCTGGATAGGGCTGCATGGTCCCATATATTTGCTGCATCCTACTGTTATTTTAACCATTTAACCTTCCTTTGCGAGCCTATCAATTAGAAACAATAAGAACTAATGTGAGAGCACTAATGTAATATGAGGAGGCAAGACCAAGTCATTGTGTCCAAAAGCACCAGTCTTGCAAAGCATAGGACTCTAGCTAGGTCACCCCCTACAACCATGCTGACCCATCAAATACTGCTGAAAGATTTCATAGATCGAGGTTGATTGATTCCCTAGGACTTCCTTGTCCTTTTGAGCTCTTCCTCCATGAAAACAGTTGAAGATGGTGAAAAAGTTAAGCTCAAAGCATGGCTTGCGTCCTAAATTATATTAATGGGATTGAGGAAGGGTACAAAAAGGGTACTCGTGGCTTTATTTCCTTGCCCCGTGATGTGTCATCGAAGAGTAGATTGGGATATAGAGGACGTCCGGTTCTCTCTTCCATGGCCTGTGTAAATGGAGCTCTTCTAATGGTAGGCTCTGTGGACCTCGGCTTTCAATGAGGAGAAAAGGAAAGCTATTAAGAATTGGCACCATCGTACTGTACAACTAAATCGCTTTCAGACCTCATCTCTAATCTCTTCCATCATTCCTACGTTTATTGTGGGCCTGGTAGTAAAGTTGAATTTAGTGCATGGCTTGGTATGGATGGATGGGTGCCACCTGTTCATGGATAACTAAAATTGGCTGCAAAATTGAAGAGTCTTTATAAGATGTCATTAGATGTCGTTATTTTAATAAAAAAGACTATTAGTGTGTGATTCATGGTTACATCACATAGGTAAATTGGTTCATGGTTAAATGATGTTGGAAACAAAGTAGAACCAAGAATAAAAGGAGGCTGTTTCGGTTGAGTAGGGCTACGCAGGTCAAATACTGTCAGCTTTAGAGGATTACTTTCGGAAAAAAAAAAAAGAGAGATTTATTTGGGGACCTTGAAAGTTTGAATCCCAAGCCACAAAGCCACTTTACATCTAAATAGATGGTAGTTGACTTGTTGATCCTATGATTAATAGTAATTATTATTTGGATAATATTTAGTTATTTGAATTATATTTTTTTCTAAAAATTTTTCTTCTCGTCCAATAATAAAATTCGCATCTAGTATAAAAATAATTGTTCATTTTCAAACCAAATAGATGCTTGGATATCAAGAGTTGTATTTCTTTCTAATATTTTTCTTCTGTCCAATGATTAAAGCCCTGGCTGGTACAAAAAGAATTATTTATTTTCAAACCAAGTAGATGCTTGGATGTAAAGCTAATATAAATCTAAGTTGAAATGTATATTTCTTATGTGCTAAGGATATATGTATTTATCTACTTGGTTGTTGCAGCTATTTTTCTTAGCATCCGGCATGAGTAATTTTTGATTGGTGTTGCTGTCATTGTTATATATATAACTATTACCATCAAGAAAGTCTATCCAATGGTTGAATTCACCATCTCTTATATTAACTTATGTCCCCATAGTTGGTCATGGGTGGTTGTCTGGTTGACCCATGGATTAGTGCTAGTTACAAATTGGGCAATATTTAGTTATTTAACTTATGTGTGTGTGTTTTTTCTCTTTGTAATATTTTTCTTTCGTCCAATGATAAAAAAGCTTCACTAATGTGAAAGTATTCTTGCTTCTTCTTGTATTTACCTCTTTGTAAATAACTCTTTTCATTCAATAAATGTGGGTGGCTTCTTGCAGCTTCCTTTATCATCATCATCAAAAAAAAAAAAAAAAAAAAAGGGTATGAAAGTATTTACTCATTTTGAACCTTAGCAGATGCTTGGATATCTAGCTGATGTAATTATGTAAATCTAAGTCAAAGTGACATTTGTTATGATTTGCAAAAAGATCCATGCGCAGAAGATATTTGTCTAGTTGAATATTGCATTCTATCTTTCTTAGTGTTTGGCAAGAGTAATTTTTGATTGGTATTAGTGTCATCATTTTTGTTTTGTTTTGTTTTGTTTTTGTTTTTGTTTTTGTTTTTGTTTTTAAAATTTTTAAGACTATCCAATGATTGAATTCAATATCTCTTGTTTTAACTTAAGAGAAATACAATGCTTTAAGACTGATAAGGCCACCGTTATTCAGTTTGAAGAATGGAGTAATAACTTGGTGGGACCAAATACCTTTTTTTTTCTTTGCAGGGGGGAACGAATACTTTTAATATGTGTTTTGTAACATGGAGTTAATGAATCACAATATTAATCTATACAGCATTAGCTACAGTGATGACATAATGATATGACCATTGTGACTGTCAACACTAGCCCTTTTTTTTTTTTTTTTTTGTGACTCCGAGCGCAAGCTTGTGTTGACAAATTTCTTACTAGCAGAATAATGTCAAAGGAAATGACATGGTTTTCTAAATTCATGGCTTCATAGTGTGTGAGTCACGAGATTACAAGAAATTATTACATGGATCAGATCCAGTAGATTAGTCCAAATCCCAAGACGTCCCTATTTAGAACTTGAATAGTTAAATATAAGAAGATAATTATGTGGTAAGTTATAATTAGACCGATCCAGTAGATCTGATCCGTCCAATAATTTTTCCAATATTACCACTAGAATCCACATATTGTATAAGTTTGGATGCCTAGCTATCATTCTCCTTTTTTTTTTCTTTTTTTCTTTTTTAATTTGGATACCATGAAAGTAGAACACTTGCATAATGCATGAGCTATATTTATATAGCATCTAGATAATACTCATTAATATATTATATAGGTGGTTTGATATCACAAAAATATAGTGTTAAATATCATTGAAGTGGGGTATACTAAGTGCACCTCCAGAGAAGACATATACATGAAAGATATGGTGTGCAATCTGGATCCTTGCATCCTCTCTTCAGCTAAGATCCCTAAATAACGCACACGTTATTTTTGAACCACTTCAATTAATAATGCTGACTTTCCTCTCCCATAAATAGCAGATTATACTGGTTGGAAAGGATAAAATCATGTATTTTGAGCTATATTACAGTTAATCCATCTGCGCTTACGAATCAATACCAAAAAATCTGTAAAGATAAGTCTGCACTAACTAAAGTTGGCTTCGACGGAGACCCTCTGATGCTTAAGTTAATAAGGTGGACTGATCGAACAAGAATCTGAGAGCAAAATGATAGAGATTGCTTTAAAAATATTAGATGTCTCCTTCCAAACTGATCAGGTTATCTTTCTTTTATAGGTATCGGAGTAATAACTGCTGAGTACGTGGATCCCTCTTTTTTTGATGTAATATGATCGTAGATGAGTAATTAAAACTATCTACTAATCATCGTTATCCGCTCATCTCAGAGACGGTTTTGTAGGGCCTATCGAGAGCCGGATAGATTATTTGGACAGCTCCCATTAGTTAGTCGGTTGATTTGAAATCGATCGATCATCGATCGGTCGGCTGATTCTGTGCTGACGGATCGTTGGTTGGCTGAGTTTATGCCGACCAATCATCGATCGATTGATTTTTTGTCGATAGATCGTCGGTTGGCTGACTTTATGCCGATCGATCGTCGGTCGATTGATTTTGTGCCGATAGATCATCGATCGACTGTCTTTATGTCGATCAATCATCGATCGGTTGATTTTATGCCGATAGATCATCGGTCGGCTATCTTTGATGGGTCATCGATCGGCTGTCTTTGATGGATCGTTGATCGGCTGACTTTGTGTCGATGGATCATTGGTTGGCTGACTTTGTGTCAATCGATCATCGATCGGTTGATTTTGTACCGACAGATCATCGGTTGGCTGACTTTATGCCGGTCGATGGTCAATCAATTAATTTTGTGCCAATAGGTCATCGATCGATTGATTTTATGTTGATCGATCGTCGGTTGATTTTGTACCGACCAATCATCGGTTTGTTGATTTTATGCTGACGAATCATTGGTCAGCTGACTTTGTGCCAACTGATCATCGATCGAAGGGCTTTAAGTTGATTGTTGCCTTAATGATTTTCAATCGATGGTTAGTCGATCGAAAGAAGCAATCATTGATTATCAGTTGCCAGTCCAATTATTCATCGGATGGTCATATATCGGTGCTCCCATCAATGTATCGATGGGATAATTTATGGATGGACGAGTGTTGACCTTTCGAATAGTCTTCTCAGTGGCGATAATTGATCGAATGTTAATTACCGTCCATCAACTAATTGATCAACAATCGGCAGGATTAGTGGAACGTCGATCGTCGAGTCGATCGATTGGTGGTTCATCGAGTAACTCATCGACCATCCATCATCCATCTCCAATCGTCAGCTGACGAACATCCATTGGTGTCTGATGGTCTGTTGATTAGGTTGGTGAGTCGGACGGCAGATTGACAGCCTCCAACAGTTGTCCCCCACTTTCAAGTTTAGTGTAATGATTTTGTACTTCGCACCGAACATAGGGAGTCAACATGTGGCATTGCTTCGAGCTTCATTCTGCCGCCTGCCATTAATGATTGCCCATCATCTAGTAGTCGAATCTGAACTAACATCATCCATCAGCTTTCGATTAATCTTTGCCGAACGAGTTGAGTCTTCCTGATTTAGTCTAAATGAACGAAGTTCATCTATAAAAATTTTGGTTGATCAATTGTCAGCTGATCATTAGTCAGTTTCATGTAACTAATCATTGGCTAGTTTTTAACCGACTTAAAGTCAGTTTTCTAACCAGCCAATACTTAGTTATTTGTTGAGATATTCATAGGTCGGGGATAAGCCAACCTTGTGTTGGTTTCTAATCAACTTTTAGTCAGTTTTTTACCAACCAATACTTGATCATAATAATCGGGTACAAACCAATTATCCCTCGATTCAGCCATAGCCAAATCGATAAAGGTTGTATTCTTTACTAGTCGGGGTAAACCAACTAGTTTACAATCAGTAGTTTGATACTTTTCTTCTTTTATTATTTCATAAGGAATTTATGCGTCGGTATTACTTGTTGGTCTGTCAGTCGGCTATTTGAGTTGTAGAAGATAGTCTTCTTTTCGATCGATTAATTATTATATCGTAGGGGATCAACTTATCTTAATCAACTGCACTGATTGTTTAAGATGTGCCGACCCGTAGTCTTCTTTGAAAGAAATACTGACTGATGATCGCCATCCATCAATCGGTTGTTGAATCATACCGACTATGGTACGTCGACCATCGATCAATTGTAACATTTAGCCGATGGAAAGCTTATCCACTTTTTCATCGATGATCTTCTGTTGCTTGGGAGCGAATGATCATTTTTTAGTCGATTCTTCTTCGGATGTTGCCCCCCGGCCCTTAGTTGCCTAGAGATCATGTTGATCATCCTGATTATCGATTGATTTGAATGAATCTCCTCCGACGCTGGTGGTTGATCAACATGGAGCTGGGTCGGGTGATCGAGCTGGAACTTAGCAAAGAATCCTCGTCGAATGAGAGCTTCGATCTCATCCTTCAATTGGAAGCACTGTTCGGTAACGTGGCCGTAGTCGCGATGAAATCGACAGTACTTCCTCTTGTCCTTGCCTCAGTTCTTCATCGGTGGGGTCGGCAAAGGTAATTCTTCCCTTCAATCTCCATCAAGATTTATGCATGTGGAGTGAAGAGGAGAGTGTAAGTGTCATACCAACTCTTTATATTGGTCGACATAGGGTTCAGTAGGAAAGACGCCGCTTCTTTATTTGGAATGGATCGATTGTGTCCAATCTAAGCATTGTTCTTCCATTGTTTCTTCTTTTGATCCTTTTCATTTTGTTGGTGCCGGTCAGAAGCACCTTCTTCTGCTCGAATGTATTTATCCATGCGCTCCAGAAGTTTGGCATAAGTTCAAAGGTAGTTCTTGTCCAGCGAGTAGGTGAACCAAAAATTTCACAGATCCTACTTCATGACCAAGATGGCCGTGTCCTCGATGAGGTTTCGAGCCTCGAGCGTGACGGCATTAAAACACATCACGAAGGTCCGAAGAGTTTCTCCCTCTCCTTGCTTGATCGAGAAGAGGATGTCGAAAGTTCATGGCATCCTTCTGCTAGTGCTAAAGTAAGCCACGAAGGAGTCCTCAAGCTGTCCAAAAGAGTTGATGCTTTCCGACTAAAGCCCAAAATATCAAGCTCGAGCAGCTTTCCTTAAGGTGGCCAGGAAGCCGATGCACATGAACGCATTGTTCGCCCCTTAGATCATCATGAGAGCTTTATAGCTTCAGAGATGATCAACTGGATCGATGAAGCCATCGTACAATTCTACCTGTGGCATCTTGAATCATAATGGGATCAGGTTGTTCAAGATGCAGAAGAAAAAAAAGAGGAGCTACTTGGATACGAAGACCATCGAAGGACCTCTCTATCATATCCTCCTGGATCTAGGCCAGTCAATGATTGATTTTCTTGAGCCTCTACTCATAATTATCGAATTGTCATTGACGAGACATCCGTAGAGTTGATCCTCCCGAGGAACTGGTGGAGGAGGAGGTTGTTGAATCTTGTGGCCAATTCTCCTTATGCTGACTCCAGCAGGAAGATAGGAAAATGGAGCATTGCAATCGATAGGTGGTTTCTCGTGAGCGGCGAGGAGATAGAGCCTCCATCCGATAGAAACGTTGAGATATTTGCTCCGATGAGGAGGTGGTGGAGTGCCTTGAGATACGGCGATTGTGCCTAGATGGTATTGCCTGCATCACCGAGCCTTCCACCATTGCATGTGGCTACTATTGGAGACCGTGAACAGCCTCCGTCAGTATTTGGACCTGCTGCGTCAATGCAACTAGTTGCTGGGTTTGTGCATCTGTCGTGACTGTCAGATGCGAAGAGATCGGTTCCACCATTGATGGCGGTGGAGGAGGAAGTACTTCTCGTCGGGATGACTGTCCGACAGAGCCGAGCGAGTTGCGAGCGCGTATTTTCATCATTGTAACAGATGACAAAGATTTACTAATCATTTTCGATCTCCTCCTTCCTGGCGCACCAATTTATTGCGGCCAATCCACCTACGCCTGCGAATCAATGCCAAAAAATATGCAAAGATAAGTCTATACTGACCGAAGTTGGCTCCGATGGAGATCCTCCGATGCTTAAGTTAGTAGGATGGATTGATCGAACAGAAATTTGAGAGCAAAGTGATAGAGATTGCTCTAAAAGTATTAGATGTCTCCTTCCAAACTGATCAGGTTATCTCCCTTTTATAGGTGTCGGAGTGATAACCGCTGAGTATGTGGATTTCTTTTTTTTTGGTGTAGTATAATCGTGGATGAGTAATTAAAACTATCCACTAATCATCGTTGCCCACTTTTCTTGAGGACAATTTTGTAGGACCGATCGAGAGCCGGATAGGTTGTTTGGAGAGCTTCCATCGGTTAGTCGGCTGATTTGGAGTCGATCGATCATTAATCGATCGGCTGATTCTGTACTGATGGGTCATTGGTTGGCTGACTTTGTGCCAACCGTCATCAGTCGGTTGATTTTTTGCGACAGGTCATCAATTGGCTGACTTTATGCCCACCGATCTTGGTTGGTTGATTTTGTGCTGATAGATCGTCGATCAACTATCTTTGTGTCGACCAATCATCAATCGATTGATTTTGTGCCAATAGATCGTCGATCGACTGTCTTTGATGGATCGTCAGTTGGTTGATTTTGTATCGATGGATCGTCGATCGATTGATTTTGTGTCGATAGATCGTCGATTAGCTGACTTTATGTCGATCGGTCATCGGTCGATTAATTTTATACCGACCAA
Organism: Cocos nucifera; assembly: GCA_006176705.1. Lineage (NCBI taxonomy): Eukaryota > Viridiplantae > Streptophyta > Magnoliopsida > Arecales > Arecaceae > Cocos > Cocos nucifera. The sequence goes on along the minus strand of QRFJ01000001.1, from coordinate 822,855 downwards.
TCATCGGTCAGCTAACTTTGTGCCGATGGGTCATCGGTCGGTTAACTTTGTGCCAACCGATCATCAGTAGAAGGGCTTTAAGCCAATTATTGCCTTAATGATTTTCGACCGACGATTAGTCGGTCGAAAGAAGCAATCATTGATTGTCGATTATCAGTCCAATTATTCATCGAATGGTCATATGTCGGTGCCTCCGTCAATGTATTGGCAGGACAGTTGATGGATCGACGAGTGTTGATCTTTTGGGCAGCCTTTTCAGTGACGATGATTGATTAGATGTTAATTACCATCCTTTAACTAATTGATCAACAATCGATTGGGTTAGTGGAACATCGTTCGTCAAGTCGAACGGTTGGTGGTTCATCGAGTAACTCATCGACCATCCATCATCCATCATCCATCATCGATCATTAGCTGATGAACATCCATCGGTATATGATGGTCTGTTGGCTGAGTTGGTGAGTCGGATGGCAAATTAACAACCCCCAATAAGCTACATCACCAATTATGTTATGCATGTAAACTCAAGTAATACGAAAAATTATATCCTATATTGCATGCACCATGCAGCAGCGTATACTGTCTATCATAATCGCTCATTCCTATGAGCTCCATTTATCAAGTGCTCATCTTGATGCACTATTATAAAATGAGAGGCTATGATTGTTAGCATGCATGGCCATGTAATACAAGCCATATAGGATATAATTTTTCTAAGCAATGCGGTACTGCTTGTTTGCTTTCCATGTTTTCTCCTGTGTTTCGTTCTCCATATTAGTTGCACAACTAACAATGAGTTGAACATCAAAAAAATTTTCATGCGAATGTTACATGTAATTTTATGAGTTCTTCATCCAACAGCGACACTTTTTAGGATAAGGATATTTCTTTTTCTCAAAAAGATATCATTCTAGAAACAGGAGATGCAAATTTGACTTAGGCATGTGTTCACACTAAAATGCTAGAAGGTTTTAATTTCTAGTTACACAAGTCTTGATGGCACAAGGCTTCACTTCTGCATCAAGCAAACATAAAGAAATTTTATCCGTAAAAATGCCAGCTTAGCTTATGGACAATAATATCTCATGCTGGTTGTATTGTCTTGCTGCCATCAAAATTAGGATGGTTAAGAATACCTGGGAGAGGACCATCCTAGTAATTGTGGGTGTCATCTTAGCGGTTATAACATGTCATTTACTGTATTAGTACTAATTAATAACTAAATAGAAAAGAAGATCAAAAACTATAACCATTATGAGTTCGGCCAGTAAAAAAAATCATCAGATTATCGTATTAGATCCGCTTGTGGGTCAAATAGGCTAGACTGTTGTCGGCACCCCTTGATTGAAGGTTTGATATTAGATCCACATGATATCTTAATTAAGAATAAATTAAAAAAAATCCTTTTATGTTTATTACACTTATATAATAATAATAATAATAATTTATAAAATCTATATTTACATTCATCTAAATTAATAATATTAGTGAAACTATTATCTCATAGAAAAATCAAAATTATTCTTAAATGAAAAGAGAATACATACGTATCTTTATACTTTTGAGTGGCTATTATGTGATGCAAGGTTATTTTCATCATTTTTTAAAATTTTTTTATATGATATTTGAATTTCATCTAAAATTAATGATTTAACTAACATTTTATTAAGTTATCAATTAATCTATTGGATTAAAAAAAATAAAATCTCACGAGGATAAACATAGATTTTTTTGTATTATTGGGGGTAAATATAATTTTTTTTAATTTTATAAAAAATTATAATCTAATTTTTAGTTTATATGATTGTACAAGAGAGACACATGGAGCCCACGCCATTTACAACGGGCTACGTGGCACTGCGAAACAGTGCTGCCTGTTCGGTCGGTCTATGTCCTACCATGTGTACCAGCCATAACTAGGGCCACCTAACCCGCTGCTGGGCCACGCCAAAATAAATAAACATAATAGAAAAGGTGTCGTAGTATTAGGCCAGACACCGACCCACTTGTACACCCGTCCACAGAATGAAGATTACGTAGAGCCGGACGGCTTCGAGGGGATCGGTGATGCAACTCGTGAGGAACGACGGGGCACGTGTCTCCGAGGCAACGGAAACGACGAAGCCAGGTCACCCTTTTTTTTTCATATTTATTTTTATTTAAGGTGATGTCAAAAATTTTGAAGGTGTCCTCCAACTGAAAAGTCCATGGATTGCTGGTGGGGCCTTGGTTGACGTGGGCAGCCAAACTGTGGGCTACCACTTAGGTGGGCCCAAGAGTTCCACTAAACGGACGGGGTTAGGTAATGGAAGTAATACTGATTTATTTTTATTTATTTTTCTTTTTTTAAAGAAAAAATCAAGCTCATGCTAATAGACTGGTACCATACACATGGAAGACAAGTGATAAGAAGTATGAATTACTATGATCATGCTAGGAGAAGTGCCCATGGATGCTAGAAGAAGTTTGTGGTTCTCTCTCTCTCTCTCCTCTTCAAGCAAGAGAGAAACTGGCCGAGTTACATCTCAATCAAAAGAAATCAAAGAATGGGCAAGCAGCTCGAAGGTGTAAAACCGACAGTGCTTCCACGTGGATGGAGGCCCAAGAAGCTCAACACCAACAGCTAGCAAAACCAAGGGTTTCTTAAAGAAAGAGGAGAAAAGTGGATCATATAAGACAAGCATGGCACCATCGTTGCTGAAAAGTTTGAAATATTTTTTTGACTTCATAGTGGAGATGCGGTGTAACGATCTAAATAGGTGGAAATATTCGAGAATAAAATCTGTCCCGTCAGCAAACTTCTGAGGTGGACTTTGGTGGAAGTAGATAGGTTACGTTAGACTAGTGCCACCGGATCTTGAATTTACCGTAGAGAATAGATTTAACAAAAGAAGAAGAAGAAGATGAAGAAAGGAGGAGGCAAATAACTCTGTGCTAGGATTAGCAATATATGAATCAAGCATTTGCTAAGAAAAGAGGGCTTTGGAAGGTCAGGAGAATATGCGGCATAAAATTATATAAATGAAACCCACGAAAACCACATCGATTCATCAATCAAACTATGGTGCAAGAACAATCCTTCAAGTTAGGAATCCACTTTCTTTGTATAGCTTTTTGTGAGAAACGGCCACTAGAGTTGCAGCTTAGTGACGGTACCGCCATCGTCCAAAAGGAGAAGGTTTTATGCATGTAAGTTGGGTGTATTTAAAGTGATAACATACTTAATTCTTGTATCAATATTTTAAATGATTACCAATGCTCCCCTTGTTATTGCCAAAAGCAAGAGAGAGAGAGAGAGAGTCAACTTTTAACCATGCATGGTCCTCTTATTTAATTTGAGAAAAGGAGCTATAATATGAGGACTTCTCAAAGATCAAACATCTTTGTAGCACACAATTACTACGGATCAAATGCTCCAGTACGGTATAACTATAATCTCATCCTCTAAATCATAGTCACTTGATGTTTACAGATCCACGTTAACTTTACACATGTCGCTTAAAATTTTACATTTGGATCCAAACATGTTGGCTTCAGACTTTATCTTACCAGGTGGAACCTTAGCTAAAAAACTAACATAACCCAGATAAAGAAGAAAAATATTGCCAATTGAAGCCCCCAAGACATAATGCTTAGTACTACATACATGTGTCAATAAATAATTTAATATAATTCATGTACCAAAATAACAATGAATATGATTTTAATCAAGTCCCGCATGGGACAAACTCTAGACTCTTATTCTAAACGGGCAAGTCTAAATCCTCTGCAGCACACCATTATTTGATAGAAGAATTGCCTGCCACCGTTGGCCTCTGACGCTCTCACAGTCCTCATAGAGTTTAATATGTTGTCTCCTGTCAGAAACCCCTTCCAGCATTTTATTAATGCTCAAAGACTCTTGTGAAGATACGGCGAAAAAAGAGGATACAGCATTTTCACCCCCCCCCCCCCCCCCCACCCAAGCATTAAAGAATTCTTTCCAACCGTCTCATGGATGGACATTTTTGAGCTACCTTCACAATATTTAGACACATCCGGTTACGTATTGGACCAGAGATGATATCTGCAAGAATAGATAGGCATTAAATTTTTAGCAAATATATGCCAGCATCCATGTGGATGCCTATCGCCCACAAATTGTGACTTATATGGATTTCGCTGTATTTCTAAATTAATTTGGTTTATGTTAAGCTCATTTGATCGTCAAATTGCACGACTTGCAGTGCATTATTGAATTTTTGATTAGTGCAATAATTTACAGCCATCAAGAGCATTGAAATGTGCATGAATGAAGGTCCATGTATTTTGAGATGTTCTACAATGCTCAAGAGATATTTGCATCTTTAAGTGGCTTTCCACGTTGCTGTAGAAATGATCTATCACAATTATTTGGCTCATAAATGACTAGGAATAAACAAACAACAGACACAAGGCTTTTTTTTCTTTACAAAAAAAAAATAAAAAAGATATATCATGAATATAAAATTAAGTCATGAAAATGATAAACTAGTGAACCTCGGCAATTTCCGACCATGCGTTATGATGCATAAAACAGAGGAGAAATCATGCACCGTTTGTTACCTTTCCTTCTTTTAAGACTCACTAAATGAATAGCCTGCTAGTTTAGACATACAACAAAGAAGGTGCAACTCATGATTCACGATTAGGACTGAGAGATAACTAGCTAAGCATTTTGATGCTTCAGAAGAACGAAATGTTATAACTTTTTATAGAAATGAGAGGTGGTGGCTGGGAATCAATTCCTCAGATCAGTGGAGTAATTTCTCATTTCACAATTTCTTTTCTTTTTTTTTTTGAAGGAATTACATTCTTTAAATTCCAAAATCTGTTGGCTTTTAACTACAAAACTGGAGTGATGCATATTTGTAATCTTGCAGGGGAGCAGAAAATCCTAGATACATACTGTAACCATGTTTTATAACTGATACATAGCAATGGTTTATCTGTCTACTTTCATGCGGGAAGGTGAGGCGCACCTGGAAGATGTACGTCTATTTAATGGGGTATTACTACCCAAATCAACAATTAATTTTAAAAGACAATTGTTGGTAGATATCACGAAAAAGAAAGTAAATTCAGCTACTCAGCTGAGCTCAGGCTGCAAATTGATTGATGGGCATTGGATTAAATAAAACATTCTTATGTACATGCTACCATAGAGTACCATGTATCAATTTACCAAAATTTTAGTTTGATGCCGTAAAACCAAGCGAGACCAACAACAGCAGTTAAAATACTGGAATATCCCAACAAAATACCAATTGCTGCAAAAGAAGATGCAGAAAGGGTATCCACAGATAAATTTACCATGCCAGTGAGCACATTTGCCTGCATCAAGAAATACAACATAAAATGTCAGTCTGAAGATTTTCTCTGATACTTTACGGCAATCCCATAAATTGGGTTAAAGAAACCAATGGCGCCCATCTCACCAGAAGAAACGTTCCCAGCATATTCTGATTGAATGCCTCTTCAAGTATTAAAGGCTTTTGCACATAAGTGAAATCCGAAAGCATGAGAATTGATAAAACCTGCACAATGTACTCGAAATTGAAAGATCGGCTAGCCATGTATTTTGGCATGAACAATTAATTGTAGTGGAAAGAAAATGAGCATGCCAGCCTAGCAAAGTTCTTTCTAGAAGAGGTTTACCATTGTTTCAATTATATATCATGCCATGTGAAAGGGAAAAAATAGTAGAGGGTGAGCCTTGATGCAATAATAAGGGCGCTCCGTTATGACTTAGAAGTCACTGGTTTGACATACGGAAACAGCCTCTCACATGGTAAGGTTGCATTCATCTAACCCTTCCTAGACCTTGCAAAGGCAGGAGTTATTTAGAAGGACAAAATATTCTTTATTTTATCTGAAGAATTGTTTTCTTTCTAAAGATTAGACAAAAGTGGTTAAACAAATTTGGTATGTATGATAATGTCTAACAAATGTGGTACTCATATCTGCTACATTCTGAAGTCAAAATCATCAATCATATTGTTGGCCTCCAAAAAAACCCATGACTAACATAAACAATAATATTATTAATGACATTTTCAGAACACTATTGAGCAAGATGATGGTCTTTAAATAATACTGTACTACAAGTACCATCTGAGAAGGCAAAAAAGAAAATATTTTCTCTCTCTTTCTTTTTTCTCTTATTTTATACTTTCTCCTTGCCAGAGTCCAGCAAACAAGAAGTGTTGATCTATGACTCTTGCCCACCACACAGGCCCACATTTCCATGAGAGGGATTCAAATAGGTCAGTCTAAAAAAAGCAGTCTCATGCTTTCAGGTCATAGGTAAAAACAAATTATTTGTCCTGTTATTGAGATGTTGATTTTGTGACCATTGGATGTACAGGTATAAGTCTTCAATACATGTGAATTTTGTTTTTTGTCATTTTTTGATGAGGTAGATTGTGATGAACAGTGAGATGGTTTCATAAATTTTCTCATCACACAACTAGATATAGTGTGTGGTTGAGTTATTTATACCCAAGGAACACTAAAAGATGCCTCCTTTATGTAAGTATCCAACACAGCAACGTGGACTGGGCTGAAGCTGGAAGGAGACCCCAGTCAGATTCATCGATGAGCTTGGATGCACGTCCAATGGCTTGACTTGCTAAGGGAATTTAATCTCAGTTGACTTTTGAAGTGGTGAAGTCAACTTTGGAGCTCTGTTAAAGGACATCCAAGTCATATTGCAGATGGAAAATCAGCAATGTTGCTACTAATGCTATTTTTTGGAATTTTTATTTTTATTTATTTATTTTTAAAATGCAAAATGGTGGGGAGTCCCTATTTGTGACTTGTTATACTTTGCCGCAAATACCACATGGTTCTAATATCTCCATTTTCCCCTTCCCCCCTTTTGTTACATAACTCCAATTTCTAGTTTTCTTCAAGAAAGAACGCACCACTTCATCAAATCAGAAGTGAAAGTTGCACCACATTTTTTTCAAGCCCTTATTCAGGGAGCTAGATGCTTCAGAAATTGTTACCCCTAAAGAGGCATAAAACAGAGTCTAGATTATCCTGATCCATCAGGTTTTTAAATGGATATCTCATTATAAGAGGGAAAAGAAGACGGTACTGGATTGCAAATCAACTTAGCTGGGCACTAGCACTTGCCCACAAGACTGACAAGAATAGCAAGAAAATTGCAAATTGGAAAATGGGATTGTGCTCAACCTCTACACGAATAGAAACGCAAGAAATATCACATAAAACACATTTGAATATAGCAAGAGAGAAATCTGATTAATTTGAGCAATTCATTTACTTGAGACCATCAGCTCATGAAATAATAAAAAAACTTTGCAGCTAAACTTGATTGCTTCAGAGTGTGGTACAAAATGCTCTAGGAATGACTTGCCACATGATGAAATCCAAGAGCCATTTCCTCATGTGGGTCCATATTATTAGAGCTTGTATTTACTAATAATGGATTCACCTAACTACTGATTTACCCTTCTCCATCAAAATATGCACACTGCATGCAAGTGATTGACAGCCCAACCACAATTATAAGAGGATCGCACCCAGCCTAGTTCTTGGTAAAGTCGGCACACATTGACAGGACTAAAGCAATCTCCTAGATCAACCAAGCATTCATCCTCTCTTACTATTTAAATACACAAATGTAAAGAATACAGCATAAATGATACATTGAAGATTCATCTCTTGAGTTCCTGACCATTCCTACAGTATTTATAGCATATCTATCAGACAATATTTACACTCACTTATTATGACGTTGAAATTTGAAACAAAAAATAGAAGGAAGAGCCTGTTGCAAAGTTTGAGAAGCATAACATAAACTAATAAGATACAAATTATTTTTTCTGTCTACAACATTCATGCTGAAGCACATTCACATAACAGATTGTGTGGTACATAAGTTTTTGGTCTGGACAATATTTTAGATTACATGACCAAATGCACCATACTCCACATGTATATTCAAGTTAATGGCATCCATTTGTGTAACTAAACATAATAATTGCACAACTGACTAAACCTGATATTTTGCCACATTTATATCATAAAACTGACTAGTCTGATAGTTTCACAAAAGTATAAGACATAAGTATAATAAAAAAGGTAATGCCTACAATTATGCTCAAGAGGATCAACAAAGTTATTATCTCAAAAATATAGAAAAATCGAAATTAATACCTGGAAGGTCTGGGCAAATACAATCATGACATAGGCCAGGTTACACTGCAGAGATAAATTTATTTTAAGTCACTTTAAAGTGAAAGCATCCATGCAAGCCAAGTTCCAGCATATGAAAGAATGAATAATGAGCATATTTATGTGAAAGGACAAATTACAGTTGACATAAAGTTCAGAATAAAGTTGTTCAGATCTCCCATGATAATTTAGAATGTTTGTTCAGAGAAGTTCTTATTAATTCTTTTTTATTATAATTAATATAAAGGACCATGTCTGCAGTTTCAGTAGCTAAATTCCTCACCATTCGACGAGAAACTCTTTCCACATAATTGTCCAGAATGACAGTCAAGAACCTATTCAATATGCATTAAAAAAAAATGTGGACTAATTCAAAACATTCAGAAAGTAAGCAAGGAAAAGGTGCAATAGAAAATTCTGGAAATATTTACCAAAACAAAGCAGAAAGAGTCCAAACTCTAACTCTTGTCCGTTGAATATTTCCAGTGGTGGAGGATGAATGATTTCCATAGAATATTTCATACCCTAGATGAACACCGATTAGGTACATACCCCAATATCCTGCAGAAAGGACAAAATATGAATGATTCTCATGCATAAAATTGAAAATATTAGTCTGACTTGTCTTATATTTCAAAATGCAGAGATTCTGAATATTACAAGCCCACTTTAAGAAGATATCTGACAATCCAATATCAAAATAATTGTATCATTACAAAAATAAATAGTTGACAACCATATCTGGGTGAAGGAAGTGGCCATTTTGGGTAAATAAGATGAATTATATAGATTTCTAAACCTAATATCATTAAAAACCTTTCATCTAAGACAACCATTGTTTCGAGTCTAGCCAAGCAGGATGGCAGAGTGCAGCTTACCATAAGGGCATCTCCAATGAATGAGTTTAAAAGGTTTGACACATTTCTGAAAAGATCAACATGAGTTTACAAGGTTTGATACATTTCTGAAAAGATCAACATGGGATGCTAAATGCCATACTGTGATACTTGCTGTTTGCTTTAGATGTTTAACATTATACATCACATCTATGGAAAAGTTTTAGAATTAATATTTATCAGAGTTACAGAAGAAGAAAACTTCAAATTTTAAGTGAAGGCCACAGTTTATAACTGAATTTGCAGGGTTCATCCACCTACAAAAGCATTCTTACAACAAAAGGAGATTGTTCACCTTGAAGAGAGAGAGAGAGAGAGAGAGAGAGAGAGAAGCGAAGTAAGATGTTGATGTCAACCACATAAATGTGAGCTTCAATTTATGTCATATAGTTAATTGTGAAGAACATGCAACATATGGCACACCAGATAGTTTAATCTGCTCCTCTTTCATAAAATACCAAATTGTACAGAATTAAGTACATCCAGGATCACACATCATGTATATCAGATAACAACCATCATAAATTTTGCCAAAATTGAGTTTCAACTTGTAGGTTCATCTTAAACAACAAGATTAAGTTCCTATTCTACTCTATCCCCATTGCTTTTTCTTGACCTATAGAATTGAAGTACCCAAACTGTCATGGACTTGAGGAAGCAACAAATCAACTGTTGAGATGATCCACGAGCGTTAGACAGATTAAATAATTTGATTATTATAATGCTAATAAAAAAATGAAAAATAACCTTATCCCATCTATCCTGGTCCAATTTTATAAATCATTCTTTGTCATTTTTCTATCTAATGCTAGAATCTCTGCCAATGCAAGCATTACTATAATTTTACAACAAAATAGATTACATGTGCGCACACCACACACACGCACACACACAAAACCTACAGTTTAGGTCTTCCATTCATGTACATATACAATTCGTCACCAACAACATAAATGAGTGTGATGTTTCACAAGTTTACAATAATTAACTAATCAACATGCAGTAGACATGGTACATAGAGCTATCAGCCAACAAACCTTGTTACCTACTTATTAGTCTAACATCTGCAATTACAGTTTTCAGATACGAGACAACAACAATAATAGATAAGATCTAATATTAAAAGATTATTCTCATAGTTCGGTTATTGAAAACTCATTCAAGCATTAAATTTAGTTGTAAACGTGATTTGTTACACATCTCATTCAGTCACCATGTCTAGCACTTGAAAAACTTGACTAAAGGAAAGAACTAGTTAGAGACAGAACAAGAAAAAGGATTTTCCAAGTGCTCTTTACCAAATACACTGAAAAGTCCTTCTTTATTTTGGCTGATGATATCTGCTGTCCTTTCATTTGATATCAAATATGTACTTAAACCATGTCTCAAGCATATCTGATATGCTGAAAAAAGGAGGTGAAAATATGAGTAATCATCCAACGTGATAAAGCACCTTCCAGATTTTGGAACAATCAAATTGTTACAAGCAGACAGTTAGTGTAAATACCTATTAGAATCAACAAACCAAATATTCCACAATATCTGGGATGCACGTTAATTATGGATGTTAGGAAAGTTACAGCCGCAAGAGTGAAAAAGAAATTCCAGTGAACACCATATTCCCCTACATGAACCTACAAAATAATAGAAAAGAGAGGTTAATTGATAGGAAAACTGTATAAAGCCAAAAAAAAAAAAGGAAAGAAAAACAACTAGAACATATGTCTTTTTCTTTTTTTTTTTTCAAAAAAAAGCATGAGAATTTTATGTACTCTGGTAGTGATGATAGAACTCTCAAAGAACAGAGTTGAAAACATTAGTGTAGAAACTCGCCTAGAAAGATAATCTTATTTATACTTTGGAGCACCAAAATGACACATGCTGCATTTACTAAATTTCATTTTCCCGGTGCATTAATAATGACAATAACAACAGCAGCAGTAGCAGCAGCAACAACATCAGCAATAGTAATGATATAGGTTAATTATAACTCATGCGGCCCCAGCTGATTCATGAATCAACTTCATTTTGAGAAACAGACAGAGGGACACAGAAAGAACTTTTTCTTAAAAAAAGAAAAAAAACAAATTCAATGGCTTTGCATATACAATGTTAATTTATCTGAAAGCTTTCAAATAACAGCCCATTGTGATTTCCATGTCAGTGTGTCCAAGGAATAGCAGTATTTGCTAGAAGCACAATACCACCAAGCACTAATCAAGCACGAAGTAATAAATGAATATCCTATCAATACCCTGTAATTGTAACATATTATTTTGAAGTTTGATGGAAGTCCAAGAGCAAATAGGCTCCAGAAGCATGTTGGCTAATGGTTAAGGAGATGAAAGAAACACAAATAATTCCACCAAGTGATGTGATTAGATTTGTCTTCAGACAATTTATAGGCATGTTTAGTTTAACTATATCCATTATATTGTTAAGAACTCTAGTTTCCAAATCTCCCTTCAAAATGCTGTGTAGTAAGATACTTATTCACAACAATTATCATTCTTAAGCAACTAAGCTGGTCAAAAGATTTGAAGAAGAATTTGTCCAGGTGTCTTGGCAGAAAATGTTTTGGTTACGTGAAATTCCAGCTATTCAGAATATTAATTTTCTTACACCAGTACTTGTTCAGCTGGAAAAGCATAGAGCCAATAGATCCATCCTTCTTTGATTACATTTCACTGTTAATCACAGGAAAAGTAATGGCTGTTACTAGATGGCTTGAATTGTTCAAGACACAAAAGAATTGTATTTCAAATCTATGAACAGTGATATTGCAACTGACTTGCCCTTTGCACAAAGATCGTCTCATTAGTGTATACTACTAGTTGTAAGGAGGGTTATATATGTTAATACATATGTTATGACAAATATGAGCAGGTCTCTATGATGAGCACAGCTGCCAAAGGAGCAATAAAGGCACCAGCCATTCACCAAAGATAGTCAAGCTACTGCTTTCTTTTTTAATTTTCTCCTCTTGGAGATCATCCTTTTTTACATTTGTGACATAGCAGGTTATACATTTGACAGCATTGTATCTTACCAACAGCTAGTCTTTTATTCTCTCACCTATTGGCAACTTAATGTGCTACAATGGACATCTGAAGATATAGGAACTGTATCAGAGAACATTAATTAATTTAAATAGATGTTAAATGAAGTCTAAAGTAGAACACTTCGGGTGCCATGCTTTATTGTGTTTTCCATTGTTAGATCAGGTTTTAATTTATCCATACTTTCTTCAGGGTTTTGTAAAATGAATTTCTTCTTTCCCCTGATCTGCTTGTTTCCCATTTGATGCTTTCTGGGTGAACTAGTGCTTCATATGGGCAAGGACAGCAATTGTTGAGCTGCTAATGACACAGGCACACAGTTGTATTCCTAATTTGACACTGGCTCTTACAGTCGAATATAGGGTTCTAGTTTTTGCAGGTCTGTGCTGTTTTACATGAAGAACTCAGTGCTTCTCTTATGAGTGTTGGCTAGTCCAGTTAACTAGGCTTTTTCTATTTGTTTTTTGTATTATCCAACATTCACATATTCTTCATGGTTCAACAAACCTGGTAGGTAAATACAAACTTAACATATAACATGAGTTGGTTTGAAAGATATGGGATCCCTCAAGTTTCAAATACCACCATGAATCATACAATGCAAAAAAAATATTAGGGATAGGATGACTACTTTGACAGTGTAAGTTTGGATTGGTAACATCAGCTATAATACAACCTAGTAAGTATATCAGGATGCAGTGAAGAATGAGCTTAAGATTCTATAATTGAGAATCAGAGAAAGCATATAATTGTTAATAGTGATAAAGGAGTTATTGCACCAGTCATTTTGTAAAACTACTGCTACACTTTCTTGAGTATTTTTGCTCAAACAACAAGTATGAACAAGTGGAAGAAAGATCTAGTAGATGTAACAAATACTGTACCAGCCAAATTTTGTCAAATGTCAAGGTGCAAGATTTCTAGAATACAAATATTGCTACATATCATAATTAGATATTACCAAATGACTTAAAAGAACTATTTGCAACTTCGGACATCCACCTTCAATGTTCTTATTATAGAACTTTGCAGGGAATTAAAAGGCATTTAATCAAAGAACATAACAATTTAAGGTGAAAGTGCACATGGTTCCAAAAACATCAAGCAAAGATAAAGAAATATTCCAACCTGATAATCTACACCTGTTGTGAAAATAAGCCGACCAAATCCTAGGAATACTAGTGGACTTATAGATAGCAATGCTGCCTTCCAGTTCCTAGCGAGGAAAGGATGAAACTTAGATTCATAGCATCATGATGCAGGACAATGAACTAATCAGAGAAATGTCAATTAAAGAACTAAGTTTAGCAACAAAAAGTCCCTTTATTTAAGCAATTATGTTGTCACATCTGAAACTCACTCATTAATGCTCATGATGTCCTTACTTTATTGAGAATCCATGAATTAGTGACTATTGCTTACACAATGTTTTCATTCAAATGTGATGTCATGATAAGATGATTGGCTAAGATGTGTGATTAATTTTGGTCCAAAATATGATCAATTATGAATATGCAGCAAATGAAATTGCTCTGGCCTCTTTAACTTTGATTTATGTGATGACAAATACATTCTTATATATGAGAGAGAATGGGTGCTATGAGTGTCTTGCTTTTTACCACAAATCTATGAATCCCCTGTTCTAACCTAGACTTCATCTACTGTTCATTACAGATAATCATGCACCCACAACATTTCCCCATGATATTATTTTATGGAGCAATCTTTTAGCTACCTATAGTATATTAAATTCTGAACTACCATTCCTGATTTTCCCAAACATTTACCCCTCCCTCTCCACACACATGCACATAGATACAGACACATGCGCGCATGCATGCACACACCGGCACACGCACGTGCATGTGTGTGTGAGTGCACGTACAGAGAGAGAGAGAGAGAGAGAGAGAGAGAGAGAGAGAGAGCATTAGAGCATATTCAGGCTTCAATTCAATTGTAGGAATTTTAAAAATGAAGATCCATGCTGTTGATAATGGTCTAGAATATCTGAAAACCCAACAAACCAAGAATCATGTATTTTTGGAAATTGTTTACCAATGCATCAAGTGCATTAAGCTACTTAAAGATTGGTTTTGCTGGTCTTAATAGAGGAGAATGTTTGCATATGATTTATGGTTTAAAAATACTTGAATATGTCAGTTTTAGTCCATATGTATTCTAAGATGTGTGCAACATGATCAATGGTTGGATTTAAAATTCACATGCCTATCATGCATTTTAACATATTGGCATTATTTATCCTCTCCATTTGTGCATCTGCTTGACACTTAGTTAAATGACATTCAAAATATATGATTTTTGCTTTTTTGGGAATCTCTAGATCATCATCTTTCATGGATTATCATTTTAAAACATCCATAGCGGATTTTGCACCAAGTGCATTGAGGGCTCAATGAACCTGATTGGTCTGCATGTCTGTATGGGATCATGAGAGCAGCTGCTAGGTTAGCCAATGCGTCAGCCTGTGTGTTTGTCTTCGAGAGTAAAGCTAATGCTTTTGAGAGCATTTGGGCCCTTTCCAAAGCACTTAGACATTGTTAATTGTGTTCAAAAGCGTGGAATTTCATTTCGAGATGTATATCATAGATTTTCGATGAGAAGCATTTATGTCCAAGAGCTTTCAAAAGAATTCTAGAATTGCTCTCTCTCTCTCTCTCTCTCACACAAATACATAATATGCATGTGAATTTGATATATGTTAACTTAGATAAGCATGCACATAGGAGTAAAATAGGGCTTCAAATTAGATTAAATGAAAATTGAATATAACCATTGTCCCACTAAACAGAATCTTGGCAATAAGTGATGAATGAACTCAAGGACTCACGTTGACATGGCATTCCGTGCTTGTTTTGATACTAATGAATTTGTCACAACAAATAATCCCACTCCGACATCCATCTGTTGGACCCATGGAGCAGATATCACCAACTAATGATTGCAGATATAAGAGAACATAGAGTACTTAAATGGTTAAAAGAAACAAGAATATACCAATCTTAGACATCTATTAATTCTACAAGCAATAAGCAAAATAAATGGTTTTCGATTGAAAAGATTAGGCATAAATCAAATAGCTCAAGTTAATGAAATGGCAATCTAGGAATTTAGGTGATTCTCAACTCACCTCAAACAGAGCATATATCATTGAAGGTAGATTTTGGCCTATATGAATAACTATGGTTAAGTTTGGATGGTTGGGCCCAAAATCCTATGGGATTTGTGGCCCAACCACCAAAAATATAGAATTATAGGTAGCGCTTGGCCAATTTTACAACTATTTAGGACTGTCTTTTGAGTGGGCTGGCCCAAATCCTGTAGGGGTCAAAAGAAATGATCTATCGAGGTTTTTTATTTTCTCCCTACGAGATTTGGGCCAGCCCACTTAAAAGGTGGTCTTAGACAGTTGTAAAATAAGCTCAGTCCGAGGTTTACGGACTCAGTACTAGAACCCGTGCCAGTAACCGGCCAGTTTGGTATGGTACGGTAGCATACCATACCGTACTGTCCTGTACTGTCAATTAAAAATCAAAAAAATTTCATCCAATGATCAAAGAAAAAGAAAACAAATTGCCCTGCACCGTACCGTACCACTCCGTACCGGTGCCGTACTGCTCGATACCGACCGGTTCGGTCCGGTTCAAGCCATTTTCCGAAAAATTGGCCTAAACTGTTTCGGTTTTCCATCGGTACGGTACGGAATGTACCGACCGGTTTGGGCCGGTACGGAATACCATAGCTCATCTTATAATTCTGTATTTTTTGTGGTTGGGGCACAAATCCCATAGGATTTTGGGCCCAACCATCTAAACAGGCGCTAAGTAGTATGGAAATACTCTTCAAACAAAATTGTATCAAGCAATGTTGTATATGGTACACTAAATTAGCCTAGTATTCATATGCATTATCATCTTCATCTTGTACTGATTAAAATGATTTCTGAATGTTGTAGACGGTAGTTTTTACCATAACTAATGCAATCGAAAGTAGTCAAAAATGATCAGTGAAGTTTAAATTGTATTATGCATCTGCAACTCCCTTCTAACTGCAAACTTTCAGAGATTTTTGCAGCTGCAGCATCTGTTTCTTGGAAGGGTTAAGTTACACATGGCACATGGTAGGAAGAAAACTAAACAAAAATGACATGGCTCAGATAACTATCATCTAATTTAAAAGTTAGTTCCATTCTGCAGAAATTCAAGGCTGATCTAAGATATGAGAATTTTCACACCCATGAAGATTATTAACAGAAGCTAGTATAATTATGGCAGCTGGAGTTAGCTCTATTCATGGTTGCCATCTTACAGCTAAGACTGCAGAAACCAACTACAGATCGATGAATGTATAAGAAGCCCATTATTTTCAATATCAATAGAATTCTAAAGTTTACACGGATGAAAGAAAGATACAGGAAAAGGGAAAACAATAGTGATGAAGGCCAGTAAGAATATAGATTAATCAGCATGTGCCACATCTCATCTCTTTAATAAGTTTTCTGTAGTGATTTAGGGGGCAAATATGAGAGTATATCAAAAGCTATCTATAATATCTCAGCATTGGCATCTGTTATATCAGCTAGGGTCCTAACCATTTGAAAGAGAATGGCTTAAACCATTGCCCAGTAAGGTGGTTATTTTTTGTAATTTCAACTATTTTGTGATGCTTCAGCCAAAAAAGTTCAAATTAGATTTCCATCGGAATTGATGTCTAAACAAATGAAACAAGTCTGAGACAATGGGAAAATAAAATGCCATCTCAAAAGTACTAACTATTAAAAAGCAAAATATGTGAGCTGAAACTTGTCCACAAAATAAAACTTACCAAACCAGTACCATATGTTTCAGTCTTAGCATAGCGTCTAGGAAAGATTTTGAAGTCCACAGCCAATATGCACAAGCATGTTACCAGCATCTATACGTCAAACTATCATTTTTGATTACCAACAGATAAAAGGTACTTTAGTTGAAACAAAAAAACTAAGTTTACATGTACAGTAATTGATTTTGTATACCACTGATACTCGGTATGATGAAATATATGTTCTGAATGAAGAGAAATGTTGTGACCCATCAATAAAATGAAGATCAGATCTGTGCCTGAACATTATCTAGTAAACTTTGGATCAGTGCATTTTGGTTCCACAAGTTAGAAATAACATCCAGGGGGTTCTAATTTTGGTATATAATCCATGGCCACAAAGTGAGAGATGAATAATTTTAAAAAGGAATTCAGAATCATCGCCAATACATGTCTACCTTCTAGCTACAATGCAGAAAAGCAGCAAAAGTACCACAAGGCTTGCACATGTATAAGCCCATTCAGCAAGAACCTGTCAGAAACAAATCAATATCACATGCAGTTGTGCAAGTGCTTCAAAACAACAAACTACAATGCAAAGATATGCAAACTTTAGACATAATTAACCTACAATGATGTGCCTTTTATAGGATACAGGCAAATATGAAGCTTTGAATATCTCAACATTGATATTAACATCTATCTTAACATGGATTCTGCTTGGAGGTTTTTAATTTTAAACTCATAATTTATCTTTTCCCTGAATTTCAAAACTTCAACTTTAGAACTTGGGTTTATTTTAAGGAGGTCTTTGGTTGTTAAAAATAGAAGTTTCAAATATGGAAAAATGTAAGATGACAGTGAAATAAAGACATGCATTTGCAATTCCCCATTCAAATAGAAATACTTAATTTCATGATTTTAAGGTTTGCATGAAATTTCATTGCATGACCGAACACCTGAATATCATAAAATCATAACTTGAAATTTGAAAAACAAGTAAAATCATGAACCATCATGATTCTGTGGTGCATCAAAGCACACCCTAAGATAATTCACATATAAGTGAAACAATATGGAAGAAAGCCCAATTACATATACTAAATATTGTAGAACATACTTACAGTGAAAACTAAAAGAATTGGCATGACAACACACAAATAATCCATAGCCAGTGCAACTGCGTAACACCTCCAATCTTTAGTACAAGAAGCTCCGTTGTCATTTTTCTTTAACACAGCTTCCTTGGCATTAAAATGACCTAAAACAGAAAAAAAATGGCATTAGTTCTTGCACCTCTTTTCTTTGCTTAGGTGAAAGCTAGGGGCGCTCACATATTAAGATTGACATTCATAAAGAAATCAGTTGCCAATGCAGTGAGCAATAGTTAGCAATTCCTAGAATGATGATACTACTTTGAGAACTGGTCATAAAATGTTCTACATTTCTCATACTCACTTAGCTACCACGACTCAACCCAACAACCACAACTCCCCACCCTCCAACCATAAAAAAATAAATAAATTAATAAATTAATAAAAAAAAAAAAAACGAAGCAGAACCCCCAAAAAAACACGATTGTTCCTGAAAGTATAGCGTTAAATTATCTAAACACTCTGAACGAAGGCATTTAGTCCGGGATTCGATATTTAATAATGTCGTTTTTCTAGATTCCGAAATTCACCAAAGAAAAAAAGAAGAATAAGAAATTACCGTTTACTCGGGCGAAGCTGCTCCATTGCCGGATGACAAACAATGCCTGAGAAAAATCGCATGATTGAGGCATCAACAGGTCAAAAAGATCAAATCTCGACAATCAAAGAGCTACTAAATTAGGTCCAAAGGAATTACAGGTACGATCGCGGTTAGGGCAGCGATCTCCAACATCGACGTTCCCGAAAGGTTGCTAACGAATCTGGCAAGAAGGATACACCATGAAGAGTTGGGAAAATTGAAGAAAAAACCCAGAAAGAAACGTAAAAAAAGAGGAGATTTTCTACCCTTCTTTGAGGCGTTTGTTGGGATTTAGAGGTTTCCCAATGAGATCCATTGGGGTGGAGGGGAGAGGAAGCACCGCCGCGGGTGGAGGAGAGGAGGGGAGAAGCAGAACAGGACGAGGTGGCGCGAGAGGGGCAGTAGGAGAGCAGGGAGCCGGAGGGAGACATGTCAACCGGGCGATGGCCTCAACGGGCCGGCCCGATACAAGCTGGGCTATACGCTTGTCAAGAGGACGAAGCAAATTTGACCCTTTGCCGGTTTGGTCATGGGCTAATTTAAATAGGATGTGTTGCGTTTTATGAAACCGATTCAGTTTGCCTCGAGATGTTGGTTGGAGCATTGGCCTGATCCAAATTGATCCTAAGAGTTGCATCTTGCGACAGCTAAGAGTAATTTTTTATGCATCACATACAATATAATAAAATTGATGTAGAACATACCATCCAATTATATTGGACCACGTAGTATAATTAATAATAGAATAAATATTTAATACCATTAAGCTTTTTTTCATCAAATTTTTTGCTAATAAAAATATTTTTTTTCTCCATAAAATAAAAAAAGAATAATATTATTACTTTCTAATATTTTATATGACTTTCTACAAGTTTATATGATATCTTGAATAATATATATAATTTTCTTTATAGCATGTTAGTTATTATGACGTCCTAAACAATATATATGATTTCCTATGAATATATATAACATCATAAATAATATATATAGTTTTTTTGATGTCTTATATGACTTCCTATGAATATACATGACATCCTAAATAATATATATAACTGCCTGTAAATATATATGATATTTTAAATAATATATATAGCTTAATGCCTTATATGACTTTCTATCAATATATATGATATCTTAACCAATATATATGGTTTTCTAATATTTTATATGACTTTTCGTCAATATATATGATATTCTGAACAATATATATAACTTTTTATGAATATATATGACATCCTAAATAATATATATGACTTTCTATATCTTTATATGATATCCTAAATAATATATATGGCTTTCTATACCTTAAATGATTTTTTGTAAATATATATGACATTTTAAAAATTATATATGACTTTCTATATTTTTATACGATATCTTGAATAATATATATGGCTTTCTAATGCCTTATATGGCTTTTTATGAATATGTTCTTATGAATATATATGACATCATGAAAATATATATAGCTTTCTAATACTTTATATGACTTTCTTTTAATATATATATATATATATATATATATATATATATATATATATATATATATATATATATATATAATATTGAATAATATATATAATTTTTTTAATAATATTTATAATTTTATATATCTTTATATGATATCATATTGGTTATCATAACTCTTTTTTTATATAATAACTAACAGAATGTCATGTATATTTACAAAAAATCATAGGAGGCATCAAAAAGTTATAATATCATTTTTTTTATTTTATGAAAAAAAAAATATTTTAATCTATAAAAATTTATAAAAAAATATTGAATAATATTAAATATTTATTTTATTATTAATTATATTATATGATCTAATATAATTGAATGGCTGCACCGCATGTGGTGCACAAAAGATCTCTCTAGTAGTTAAAACTAGGAAAGATAATTTAGACCGTGTCAAAATTTATAGGGACTGACCCACTAGCGGGCTTGTTTTACCTGCCCAGGGCCATTTGCATTTTCAATAGTTTTTGCACTGAACGATATGACATAACAAAGTAAATAAAATAATCATATAAATAAGAGATTTTAAACAAATATTATATACCAATACAAGTTTTGAAACAAGATAACATCACCATTGATTCAATAGCTAACATTGACCGCTACAAATCCACCACTTTAAATTAATAAATAAATAAATAAATAAATATTTAAAATAATATAATATAGATCCTCCTTGACCTATGTTGAGGGTCTTGATCTGAACTCAACCTAGGGATTGGTTGACAATGTCCAATCCATAATTAAAAAAAGTCGGGTTAAATAGAGTGGATCTAGGTCAGGCCGGATTGGGTTAGAAGTTGAGGCCCTAACTAAAACAATGTAATTTGTGAGGGTAACTAGATTCTCCTCCATGATCCTCTAGTGTGGGTTTGTATGTTAATATGATCTAAATTATTTAATTTGTGTTGATGTGAGCCAAATTAAATTAATTTTAAATTTTTTATAGTATTTAATACATGTGATGTACATGAAAGTATGAATGTCTATGATTTCTCTTTCAGTAAAAGGTATGCACCAACTTGAATTTCGTTGCAAAACATAACCGGTGTCTATGTGACCATTTTCATGTTGCTTACGCATGACAATTACAAAGTCTTTCAAAGTATGCATCGAGATGCTAAGACTTATTTAATTAGTCCACTTTCATCTTGCTAAAAATATATAAATTTTTTATTAAAAAAAATATCTTAAGATTCAATCTATAATAAATTCAGAATGAGATCCAGAACGACGAATTGAGCCAAACAAGTTTAAGAATAGTTCAAACGAAAAAATTACGTACGAAAGAGGATTGGAACGAGATAGCACGACCCTCGAGTCCGCTGAAGAGGCCCATAGATGGTGCTGACTAGTGGTGGCGCAGCCTAGGCCGGCAATGCGCGGCGGCACTCGGCCAACCGCATGCTGGGTCAGCCATGCGCACGAGCGCGCGTGGGTTGCACAGGCTCCTCGGCCTGGCACGTATGGGCATGGGCTGCATAGGTGCATGCAGGCACAACGGGCACGCCCGACCTTGTGTCACGCGGTCCATGCGCACAACGTGGACCAGACCATTTTCCAATAGGTTTCACATGGTCCACGGTGGATCGATGCCGATTTTTCTTTCGTTTCTTGGGTTGTTGTCATATTCTGATGGTTGAGGAGCAATCCTAGCTTGATCAGGAGACTATGTGCATGATCCGACGGCCCAGGAGGGAGCTAGTCGTGATTGGACGGTCAGAAATTGATCTCGGATGTATTTAGAACTAGATTTCCTATTAAAATATTTTTTTTGGATTTTTGAAGTCTATATAACTCTGATTGACGAACTATTTATTGCGTCGAAAAGCTGGTGATGTTCCGGAGGTACTAAGAGGCTTCTTAAAAGATTTCAGAAAGCTTTTGTGAGAGTTTTGAGGCTTCTTGTTGAGAGACTCTTGTACAAGAGTTGAGTGATAAGTTTCTCTTTTATTGTTTGTTTTTCTTTTTCTCATAGTGAAGTTTGCACGCCCCGTGGAGATAGACTTTGGTCTAATCTACGTACTTGATTATGTGCTATCTTTTATCTTTTATTTTTATTTTTTTTCCTTACAGTTTTCACACGTGATCGAGTGCAATACAAATGGTATCAAGAAGGTCCTATGATCATGATGTCCTGGCTAGACTCCATAACAATGTGTACCAGAGTGAGTTGATACCCAATAATTGGTATAAAAGCTAGACGATAATAGTGCACGTGGTTGCCCAAATCATGACGGTATTGATCAAAATCAAAGAAGATAGAGAAGATAAGTATAATTAAGGTGGAGACCAATCGATTTGATGGAAAGAGCAATTTTTTCTTATGGCAAGCGAGGGTGAAGGACGTGCTCATCCAATATGCATTGATCGACGCTCTCTTGAATGAAAAGAAGTTGGACATCATAGAGGAGAGGACCTAGGAGTGGCTACAGATGCAGACGGTGAGTACCATCCGCATGTACTTGGCAGATGAGGTGGTGATTCATATACTTGGCGAGACTTCTTCGATGATGCCGTGGTCGAAGCTTGAGTTATTGTACATCGCGAAGTCCTTCACCAACATCCTCTTCCTTTGGAGGCAGTTCTACCAACTGTAGATGACCGAGGGATAGAGTGTGCAAGAGCATCTCAGCCACTTTTAGAAGATTCTCATCAATCTTCTCAATGTAGGTGAGAAGGTTAAGGAGAAGATCAGGGCGTTGATCTTGCTAGCATCGCTTTTTTCTTCATATGAGTCCTTAATGACTGCTCTTCTAGTAGGAAAGTTTATCATCAAGATGAACGAGGTCATGCGGCAATTCTCCAGAATGAGATTCTTAGGAGGGAGAATCTAGCTTCGAGCTCAGATGACGGTAGCTCAACTTTGGCAGTTTCTAGAGGAGCAGATGGCAACAAATGGAGCGACAGAGGATCATCAAGAGGACGATCCAGATCTAAGATGAGAGATCCTAGTAAGATCAGATGTTATCGATGTGATGAGTTGGGGTATCGTATCAGAGATTGCCCGTAACTCAGGAATCGGATGAGGGTTACTATAGCGACGGCGAGTAGCAAGTCAGAGGATGATATCCTAGAGATATCTGATGAGATATCTACTTCTTCCTAGCAGTGGATTTTAGATTCTACATACATATATCATGTTTGTTGTAGAGAGGAGCAGTTTGACTCTCTAGAAAATAGTGAGGGCATTGTTCATCTATTAGATGGATCGAGTTGACGATCAGAAGCATCGAAATGGTCAGCTAGAGGACACATGATAGTGCAGTGAGGAGATTGGGGGAGGTTCGATACATACTCGATTTTAGATGAAATTTTATCTCATTGAGTAGACTAAATTCAAACAGCTACAGATGGATAGCCGATGATAAAATCCTGAAGGTTATGCATGGCAATAGGATTATTCTGGAGGAGAAGAAGAAGATGAGAGAATATTATTATCTGGTAGGGAGCTCAGTGCATGGTGGAGCTTTAGGAGCCAGAGGGAACCTAGTGCAAGATGGAGCTTCAGGTAGAGGTGGATCGAGCACGAGATGAAAGACTTAGAAGGATAAGAGGCACCGTCACAGAGTGAAAGTTCCTATTGCGGTAGGAGGTTGCCCCGAGCAGGTCTTAGGTCAGAAGGATCACAACCATTGATGGAGGTGGGATCGAGTGGCTTGGCTCAACTCCCATATTTGTCCATCCATGAGACAGCAAGCATGCCCCAGGGTGTGGAGACGAGATGGATCATAGACTCTCAGAGACAGATGGAGGTCAAACATTGAATCGAGATGAAGATTGTTGAGAAAAATATCTCGAGATTCGATCCATAATAAATCTAGAATGAGGTTTAGAATGACGAATGGAGTCCAACGAGCTTAAGAACAGTCCAAACAAAGTTCAGACGGAGAAATTACGCACGAAAAAAGGTTGAAACATGACAGTACGGCCCTCGAGCCTGTCGAAGGAGCCCATAGGCGGCGTCGGTCAGTAGTGGCGCAGCCAAGGCCGGCAACTTGCGATAGTGCTGGGCCAGTCATGCATTGGGTCGACCATGCGCATGGGTGCATGCGGGCCCAACGGGCGTGCCCGACCCTGTGTCACATGGTCCATGTGCATAGTGTGGACTGGGCTATTTTCCAATAGATTTTGTGTGGTCCATGGTGGATCGATGCCGGTTTTCCTTTCCTTTCTTGCATTTTTGTCGCATTCCAATGGCTCAGATGCAAGCCGCTCGTGATTTGACGGCTGACGAGCAATTCGGGCTTGATCAGGAGGCTATGTGCACGATTCGAAGGCTCAAGAGAGAGCCGGTCATAATCGGACAGTCAGAAATTGATCTCGGATGTGTTTGAGACTGGATTTCCTATTGAAACTATTTTTGAATTTTTGAAGTCTATATAACTTCGATTAACGAACCATTTATTACGTCGGAAAGCTGGTGACATCTCAGGGGTGCTGAGAGACTTCTTGAGAGGTTTCAGAGAGCTTTTATGAAAGTTTTGGGACTTTTTATTGAGAGACTTTTGTACAAGGATTGAGTAGTAAGTTTCTCTTATATTATTTAATTTTCTTTCTTTTATAGTAAAGTTTGTATTTCCTGTAGAGTTAGACCTTAGTCTAATCAACGTATTTAATTGTGTGCTATCTTTTGCCTTTTATTCTTTTTTTTTTTGCGATATCCACACGTGATCGAATACAATGCAAGTGGTATCAAGAAAGTCCTACGATCGTGGTGTCCTAACCAGACTCCACAATAATCGACATCAGAGTGAGTTGATACCTCAATAATCTTCTCCCCCCCAACCCTCAAATAATAATAATAATAATAATAATCCACCCTAGTTCAGATTAGATGTTCATGAGATTACTTTATTTTGATCCTGATTATCAAATTCTACGTTTTCCTAGTGCTTACTTGCTTGGTGTAGGATTTTGATTGCGCTAAACATTATGGATGTAAATCCAACCATTCCTACTGGTCATACCACATGATAATGAAAGCAATATGATTCATGAGGGGCATTCCACTCCAAATCCTACGATGCGGATCAACATCCTAATGCAATATAAATTATTTCATTTCAATTTCGCATACAACACCAAACTTTATTTATTCTTTCATGTCGATGATTGTTTGGTTGGTTTAGTTTGGTCATGTTAAATGCGCGCAAAATCAATTAGAAATTTTAGCCCGGACAAATTTAGATTAGACAAATCTATTCAAGGGGTCAAGATGAGTCAAATCTGGAAATTTATACTTCACAAGTGTATTTTAATTTGCATAGGATTTTGATCATGCCATAAGGGTATGAAGCTAAATCTAATTGTTCCTACGAATTGCATCTCATCTTGCATGCGACAACTGATATGGTGCAATTCACAAATGATTAATAATTTAAATTATTGTCAAGAATGTGATTCAAACACGTGTCCTTTCGGACGGCTCAGACCAACTAGGCCATCGTGACAACCGTGTTGCCATCTTAGTCATTTCTGAATATGTCACTTCTCTTCTGGAATTCTTACGGCATCCTCGGGCAAAGTCGTCTCTCCATTTATTTAATCCTGCCGGCGTATCATGATGCACTGTCGCAAAGCATTTTGATTCGCTAAAAGCACCATGATGTTAGCTCAAATGGCTGACTTCCAAATTCGTTAGGTCCATTGTTATGTATATTGAGAGATAATTTTGATTCGCTAAAAGCACCATGATGTTAACTCAAATGGCTGACTTAAAAGCCTCCAAATTCGTTAGGTCCATTGTTATGTATATTGAGATCATTTCTCATATGTTTATTTCTCCTAGAACAGTAGTTTTGCATCAATAAAATAGTCGGTCCAATAATGTTTCAAGAACATGACCATTAAGAGAGATCGCTGGTAGAAAAAATATCATATAACTCGAACCTTCAGATTTCAAAAATGCAACCTGTGAGAGTCGGCGCCTATATTCTACTCTTGCTGTAGGCGCAGTGGATTATATCCAATAGTTTAATAGGTAAGTTCAGGAATTATATGGCCAAATATAACAGAAGAAAGAAGGCACAAAGCCCCTATAATATTAATAGAGCAGCTCCATTGTTTAAATATAAGGTGGCTGCCGGAATTTTCTGAGACCCTGATGATTCTAAAATTGCCTTTCCTCAAGAGGGAAGGGTGAAAACTATATTGTGCAGTGTAATTTGCTTTCGGCTTTATCATCCAGCACTGGAGTTGCAGCTTAGCCGGGTTGGATTTGTTTCGACACGAGTCAAGCATGATCCAAAGTTAAATCACGCCAAAAAATTACCACGCTCGATCCACTTTTGTTTAGATAGCTCCTGATCGGGCTGAAGATTTATTTACTAAACCATCTAGTTTTCATCGAAGATTCGGATCAGGAAAAAGCCCAGTATAAGCCGCAAGAAATATATAAACACTGATTCACTTAACTGAATCATAAACAACAACCAATTCCTCATAAACTTATCGGCAACCATTTTGTAAATTACCATTAACATTCCCCAAACACAATTAGCTATATAAATTGCCAGTAATTGGCAAGTGTTGTTACACATGGCTTATTCATGAAATGATATTAATTGATGTATGCCCATGACTCCCAGTGATCAAGGTTTGATAAATACATTTCCTCTCATGTACTTTTTTCTCTCTAAGAAACAGAAAGAACAATCCATGTCCAATTCATAACTGAAACAGATTAGATTTTTTAGATCTAAGCCTAAATAAAATGACTTGTTTGGTTTGGACTGGAACATTTTTGAATCAAAATCGAAGTAATCCAATCCACTTGAAGCCCTATCCATCACTACCCTTAAGCTGAAGCAGGACCCAAATTAAGGTCGTCCCTTGACACAAAATGGCAGATCTGGGAGGCTTCAAAAGTCCAGTCTGGTGAACTAGGAGACCACACACATTTATGTGAATAGAGAAGAATAATCTTGGTTCTATGTAGCTTGAGTCTTTGAGCTTAAACGGTCCTTACAATTGTTCGCTGATACGTATATCACATGGAAAGCTAACTGAATGCTTTTTCTGAACCATATACCTCATCCAAACACTCAAAATGGAAACCAAATTTCACAGGAAATTTATAAGATTTTAACATATCATCTCATCACTGGCGGCAGTTTAATAGTTCACGGCCGTAGAACTGTTCCTGATAATTTTTCAAAAAGATAACATGATAATTTATTGCATGATTTACTGGAAGACCTCTACTCATGTGGCTCTTGTTGTGGAGTTGGGGGTGACTCAGGTGCTATGGTGAAGTGTAGACCCCTCCCCTCACCAGACTGAAGTATGAATGCCACTTCGGTTGCTGCCAAAGCAGCAGCCTCCTGATTTAAGAGAGAAAAAAATGCAAGTCAGTTGCAAATATAAACAGGAAAAGAAAACAGATGTATTGAAACAGAATATAAATCATCCTGCATCACCATGGATACTATCGAAATATGGAGATATACAAACACACGACAAAACTGGGCAGAAAGAAAGTGCTTTTAGGAGACCCTAGAACTGCTACACTTTCACATGTGCATGCTCATGAGATATGGAGACGCACATGAGATATGTTTTTAAGAGATTTTAGCATTGTTACACCATATCACTCATGCGTGCACACACATGCACATGGAGAAAGAGAGATTCAGCTCAGTGCAAATCAAATGACGCACCATCCAAATCAATACTCCAAACTATCAGTAAACAATTTGCAGCACTTACAATGCCTAAAAACCAAAAGCAAAATGTCTTGGGCGTGTAACACCTATGTATCAAACAAATAGACGGACAGTTTTAACTTAGAGATACAACGCTTTGAGTTGATCTGAAATTTAGAAGTACTCAGATTTGATGAATTTTGGTCCTTACATAGTTTAGGACGTGCAGATCATGATCGATGAATTTAACTCTAAAGTCACCTGGGAGATGATTTATCATATATTTTTGGTCCTCAAGGTTCCTCTTTCATTTCTTTCCTTCATTTGTTATATTTTTGTTGAATGATTTGAACCAGTACTCCATGCAAACTAACTATGCAGAGGCTACCCTTAACACAAAAGGTAGAGAAACCAAGGGAAACATGGCCAGAACTGTAAACTTAGTAAAAACTTGTTAAAGATGACTAAAAGGGAGGAGCTCGCAAAGCATATATTGAACAGTGGAGATAAACTTGTCGGTTATGGTTACATTGTATTGTTGTGTATGGAGAAACCATCTCCATTTCATGCTTTTGCTGCTTCTCATATTCATTGATTTGCATATAAATTTGATGCACTAATTAAATTGCACACGGGATGAACTCAGTGCAGTTCCAGAAGAACATTTACAGGTTATCTTGGAAGGTTAGAAAAAGAAATACGGATCCACAAGACTTGAGAGATTTAAAACCATAACAATATTCCTGAGTTTAAGCTGTTTTCCTCTACACTATTTGTTAGCTTGGCATCAATAATGCAGTCTTATACGGACTGGAAATGGAATCTGGGAAGACAAATCAGGAAGGCAAATCATCATGTCCATAGTCGAGAAGCAACTTTATGATCTGTCTGCATGTGTAAGAGGCTCACAAGCCCCATTTTGGATAACAGAAACATTAGTTGTGGCAAGACCATTTTTGCCATTTCAAGGGTCCACAACTGCAGCAGAACATGTCGATTTGACATGAACAGAGATGGAGTCATTAATCAAAGAATAAAATTCTTTCCATTTATGACTAAAAATTGTTATTCTCCCCCGCAATAATGGTAGCTAGGAAAGGTAGACTGATTTATGGAAAAAAAATTTCTATGAATTATCCAACAGGCGTAGTCATGAAAAAAATGTATATTTTCTCTTCTTTTCTCAGAATAATAATTTCAGTCAAAAATTTCTGGAGCACAGTTCCAGCATAAAAGGAGCAAGAGAAAGGAATAAAAAGAAAAGAGGAACTCCTAGTAATCAAAAGGTGAAAGATATCCTCCTTTCAAGTTTAAGCATTATAATTAAAGTAGGAAAAAGAAAGGTTTCATTTATGAAATACGATTATTCACCAAGCTAACAAATAATGATTTTTCATAGGAACTAAAAGAAGGCCTCTACAATGATTTTCAAATCACTTGCCTCACAAAAAATAATATTGCTTGAGAATAATAAACCTTCAGTGTTATATTACAAGCATTATAATACTAGCCTGATATTGAAGAATTTGTAGATGACATTGCATTTATCCTTTTCCAGAAGGTGTTATCAGGATGAAGCAAAGGAAGAACCAAGTGCTAACTTTAAGGCTTCTCAAGTTTACTAGAATAACACCTAACGGCAAAAGACGGATCATCTAGCATCCAAAGTTTACTAACAAAGATTGAAATACCAAATGCCCAGTTATCTACTGTACTCCTAAACAACATGTAACAAGGAAAAAACTTCAGTCAAGCTAACTCCTAGTCAGAGTAAGAGGCAGCAGTATTAAGATTCATCTTCCTGTTTTCTAAGCCTATTAAATAATTGACTTAACAAAACCATGTCACTGAATTCATAATGTAGCAACACTATGTCATCAATTATGCAAATTTACAAATACAAGTTATCTGCAAGCGTATATAGATAAATTTACTTCCTAAAAATGAGACCGAAACAAAAATATTAAAAGGGTATAGAACCTCCATAAACAGATCAGAAACTTATTATACTTCTTCAGAATCAGGAAAAGAGAAAAATAGATATTTAATGTCATGATGTCTACTTTACAATTGGTGTACTACCTGCCTCTGCCTTCGACGCTGCAGAATACTTACGGCCCATGCCATGATATAGCATGGCAACAGGAACCCAGCAGCACGCAGCACGAAAAGCTGCCAACCATGAATAGGATATTAGACACGGACTGAAGGCTAAATCATAAAAAAAAAGAATGTTGAAAGAGAACATTTAATGATCTCACTTACAGAAAAAACTGTGGAAGCATCATCATCCCCATCACCATTGGTGAGGGTGAGTGCATGCCTCAACAGCAGAAGAGCCATTAACTGGGGAAGAAAAAACAAGCAAAGATTAGAATCCTGAAACTTGAGTCATTAAATCGGTAACTCTGATTCCAAATTAGAAAATGCATAATTCACAGAAACCCACAAGCATAGTTCAAACAAGCTGCCTTATATAATCAAGTGAACTACAGAGAAAAAGGTGAAAGCCATATCCTAAAACTCACTAGTTAGCTGGTGAAGTGAAGCCCATCTTCCTATTTACCCCTCCAAAAGTGAAAAGTGCATATATTCCTCCTGAAAACTCTGAAACCTACATACATACCCCTCAAAATCTAAAATTTGCGCATATGCCTCTACTATCACACGACATCCCTTGAACATGTAACATCACCAAATTATGTTATTCTACTATTTATTTTGGAACTTTTGGACACTCATCAAGCAGTGTTTAATTGCTATTTGTCGACAATGAAAACTTGAACAATAGCATGGGCATGGAATTTCAAACAAGCAATTCAAAGTTTTAAAACTACATCTTAAAATGCAAGATTGCAAGGTTTGCAATCTCAGTAGTGGACTCCATATAGGGCTGAAATCGGATCAGATATGGATCGGATACCAGCATATCCATTTACGTATTTATTTTACCTAACGAATACAGATACGGATATGGATATTATTCGGATGCAAAAATTTATATCCATATTTATTTTAAACGGATACGGATATAATTCGGATACTAGAAGTATGGATATAATTATGGATATAATTTAGATAATTAAATTTTATGACTATAGAATCAAAGTATTACTAAATAAATGATAAATCAAGTTAATCATATGTTTATATGATTGTATATTTTTTTAAAAAAATAATAAGTACTATATAAAATCATATAGAATTACATATGGATTCGGATATTCGGATATGGATCGGATAGTTGTTTATCCATATCCATATCCTTTTTTTTTTATGGATATGAATACGGATACGGATATTAGTCGGATCCTCAAATTTCTATCCATATTCGGATTAATTTGGATACAAAAATGGATCGGACGGATAATATCCATATTACTTTCACCTTTAACTCCATACCAATATCATGTTGGTATAGGGTCAGTACACCTTGTACAGTGGTCAGTTTGGTACCATTATGGTACACCTGGTTTATGTGGTATAGTGCTGCAAAGCTTGCAAAATAGTCTATAGACAAGTTGAATTACCATTTAACCCAGCCAACGCAAGCTTAAAATAAAGAGAGTTAAAACATCACAAGAAGGGTTTACATTCAAATTTTACACTTTTTATGTGCATAAATGCACTTTCAACTTTTGAGAAGGGAATACATGCAAATTTTACACTTTTGCAGGGGCATACATGCACATTCAATGCTTTTGAAGCAAAAATGCACAAAGAAATGATTTTCAGGTGTGTATATGCAAAAATCCCAATGATCCATCAGATATTCTAATCTATGAAAGAAAATTAAGTAATAATTTGTTTCATATAGAGGTCCATTTCTTCCTGATTGTAACTAGTCTCCTTCCATTATTGAGCTTATAATATTACAACACAAACTCCCTTGAACCATTGCCCATCCTTAAAGCCTAGGAAGCTCTTGCAGATGCACATCCCTAAGGATAATCTATACTGTATTGCAAAATAAGAGTTTTGAATTTAGAAATATTCTAGAATGACTTCATCTTCAGTCTTTCCCAAAACACCCTTACTTTTTGTTTCCAATTTCCTCATTCACCATTTTCAAACTGGTGCCCGACCTTCGTTCAAAAACAAGGAAGGAAACTTACAAAGTCCGATTCCCTGTCAACATGGAAGCTGATGAATTTGAATATCCTAATTACCAATCAAACTATATCAGGATTGGCAACTTCATCTAAAGCTCATCCTTTTTCTCTATCCCACAATAAGGCTGCAAGCTAGCATGAGTTCAGCTTGAATTAGCTTGAAATACTAACATACTAAAAATTTATATATATAAAATTACTTTAATTCGTCAAATGATCTTAACTTTTCACTAGATTTGTTAAATAAGCTATTCGTGAATAGCTTGAGCTTGACTCAAATATCAAAATAGCCAAGCTAGAGCTAGGCTACGCCCAGCTCGTGATTGGCTCGTTTCCAACCCAATGGCCACAATCCTTTCTCATCTCAGCTTCAACCACAGAGGCAAAGCATGGAGAAAGAGAGGGAAGGTGGAATAGATAGAGAGACAAGACAACTTTAGAGGAAAAAGATTGAAATTCTATCAAAAATTGTGATGCATTCTCTCTACGATTTAGAGGCTAAACCAAATTGATTTATAAATAAGAGGGTTCAATCCTTATACACGTGGTCCTGATCATATTTCCAGAATGTATTTGAGATAAGTTTCTAAGTGTCTTCTTTAATTCAAGGCCTAGTCCAATGATTTATGTAAGATTTGGAAACTTATTTCATCATAAAAATTTGAATAAATCAGTGCATCATAACTAAGTCATAAATAAAGATTAGCACCTAAATACATGATCATCTCAGGTAAGAACTTTTAAGACATTCCATGTATATTATTGTCAAATTCAAAAAAACATCAATAACAACTCAAAGAATGATTTAAATTCATGAACATTCATTTTTTTTTAAAAAAAAAATTGAGCACATGGGTTTATTAACATGAACTACACTACCATCCCTCATAATAAAAACGATAGGTGCAAATTGGAACTAAATTTATAATGTTACTTCAACAATACAACTACATATATTTTAGTAAATTATCCTTTGATATATATGACTTATACTTGGTCCCCAAGGATACAAGATGAATTGCATCCTTGCTAATAAGAGTGCACATGGTTCCACATCAACCCAAGAACCAAACTAGGGTTTGCTAAACCATATGGAATTGGGTACTAGCACGATTCACCTCTTAAATTTGGTTTGGAACTGGACCAACTTTGCTTCGCTCCCTAGCCAATCCGATGGAGATGATGATGCTGTGGCCAGGTAAGTTCCTCTCTCTCCCCCCTCTCAATAGATGACGAGGGCTTTTGAGCCCTCTCTCTCCCTATCCCACACCCTCCCTCCCTCTCTCTCCTTAACTTCCTCCCTCTTCCTCTTCCTGCCTCTATCTTCCCCTCCTGCCAGAACAAGGAAGCACTTTTTTTTTTTTTGTAAATTTTAAATCAAAATCGGCAAACAATTTGCCAACTTTAGAAAGGGCAACCTGACATAGCAGAAAAAGGAAAAAGGGATGATTTGATTAATATGGTTGCACCTCAAAGATTAACATGAAAGAAGTAAATCGAATCGAAGAACCCTTCGTTTAGTAAAAGAAATTCTCTTGAAAAAAATTATTACTATGTCAAAAGGCTACCTCTTACAATGCATTAGACGGATATTTATAGGATATGGTCCCTTAACCTTAATTCAAGCATTAAACCTGATACAAAATCATACTTGAAATAGGACTTGACAATAAAAAAACATGCTAGAGTCTTGCAATGCTTGACATGGTCCAGTTGGTCACAATACATGCTAGCTACACCGTGTTGCATCACAACCCTGTGTTGATGAGGGCCCTCGAGCCCTCTCTCTCGGCCTCTCTCTCTCCCCCCTCCCTCTCCCTCCTCCCTTCCACCCTCTCTCTCTTTTCCTCTCTTTCCTCCCTCTTCCCCTCCCTCTCTGACTCTCCTTGTATCGATATGCCCTATAACCACACCGTACAGATCTGTACTGTGCCGAACCAATCACCAACCGATGCCCCCTCTAGTGTTGGTTCAGCAAATTTTGAACTAGACCAAATTGGCCTCAAAGCAAAGATTGGATTTGTTATGGCTCCTCTCAATATGGAACATCTGATTGGATGATTTGGGTCACGTAACCAAATTTAAGCAAATCCAGACTGATCGTATGGTTTATTAAACAATATTATACATTTATGGTTGCTTGAAATAGCATCTGAGGTGGTCCTAAATAGGAATGCTTGGCACATGAGTATTCATAAAGCAGTCCCAAATAGTTGGCACAAAGTTGAATGGCTATGGTTATACATAAATAAGTGATATATGGTAGCTTATGATTGACGTTAATTTTTCGCTTTGTCATGTAAACTATAAAGTTTCCTTTTATAAAAAGTAACGTGCAAGAAATTATAGTTCATTTCTTTGGGTTCTGTTGACATATGATGTTAATTAACAGATTATTTGTAGATTTATTTTGCTTTTTTGTGGTAGGCACAATGTACAAGGGAGACTTGCTATGGCACCTATCATACAAAGTTCCCATGGCTTCTATAGTAACTAAACACATAAGGTATGCTGGGAAATCAGTATAGACTAGAAATTGGTGTGGCACAAGTAGCTGCAACATTGGCAAGGAATTCAACTAGCTAATTGCCATCAAGAAAGTTATGTGAAGATCGGAAGTCTTGCAAAGAGTGAGCAGTGTTCTAGATGTCCATCAAGTAAGGATGCTCAATTGATTATGTCCCCTTCCAACCAGATTTGTGGAACATGGAGTGATGAAATTGCGATAGAGATCCCCCTTCAAGCAATTGTCAACTCCACTAAAAAGTACAGAGCAATGATCACCAAGATGACCCGAACTAGATGGCTTGACCCATATCAAATGTAAAAGATGCCAAGTCGAATGGTTCAATAGGTTAGGTCGGTTTAGCTATAAAATCCCTCCCCTCCCTCCTTGGTTCGATGGCTCGAGAGCTCGAAGCGACTCTCTTGTTTGCTCTGCCACTGGACACCACTCACTTCTCTTCGATGCCAGCCATCACCGGTAAGCCTCCCCACTCTCTCTTCCCCGGCATCCATGATGGCACTCCTCAAATTCCAGCCCTCCCATGGCGAACACTTCCATGGTCAAGCGACCCATGATCTGAGCCATTCCACTGGATCCCAGCCAATCTGAGGGGATTCACCACCATGCATGGCACCTACTCTTGGCATCTAATTAGAGCCTGCCCCCCTCTCTCCCTCATTTGCCCTTCTTCTCCCTCTCCTCCTCCTCTCCTCTTCTCTCTCTCCCCCTCCTTGGTGGGCGATGTAGATCTCAAAGATAGTTTGACAAGGGAACCCTAGAACTCAAGCAACTAATGTGACTTAGCTTCAATGGAGTCATGGTATTCATTAGCTAAGGTAAGGGCCTAATGCAAAACTTGTAGCGAGATAGAATAGGAATACTAAAGTAGTTCATTGTTCCAAATTTGCCATAGAATATAGTTTAGATTGCTTTGAGCACATGCCATGTTAGGTTTAAGGTAGCAGGAGCACGATAAGGAGTTCCTTAGCAGTTGCCAAGATTTGATAAAATGGGCAATTGCATTGGCAAGATCCCATAGACGAACCTTGGGACAATGGAAGAACAAATGATCAATAAACTTGACTCTATTATGGTAGTTATGGCTGGGAGAAGCGAGGCCACAATGATGCAAAAGCTCAAATGCAGGTAGCCATTCCCATGCCCATTTCCAAATGAAGCCAATAACACACCATGAGCCTTAAGATGCCACATCCACCCAATATTGATATCCCATATAGCCTTGGAGTTAGAAGACTTGTAAATCTCTTGCATGCTAGCCAAGGTTGTGTTGGCTTCCTAACTTGTACCTATCCAAACCATGTCCAGCCCTAACTATTAATAAAATCCTGGACCTTATCTCTTACACTTAAATTCCTATCTAAAAGCTCTCTCTCACAAGCAAAAGCACACAAGTAGAGACCAGATCTCCCACATCTCCCTCTTTTTTCCACACACACACAAACACACACACACACACACACACACACACATATATACATCCATAATCCTACTCACATACTATCCCTCCCTCACCCTTGGTCCATAGGGTTATCCAATTTGATCCATTTCTATATCCATGTTTATCCATGCACATATGCGAATTTTTAGCATCTGATTAACATCTACCCATCAAAGAAAAGGTAGATTCATCTATTAAATATCATATTAGTATCTTAATTGATGAGTACAATGAATAGCTTGTTTTATATATAAAAAAAAAGGAAAGTTGAAAATCTCATCTGCCCAACTTGGATTAATAAAATATTAAGTAGAATAATACTCTACAAAGTTTGTCTAATCATATTTTATATACATATTTGTATTTGTATCGTTAATATCTGGTTCATGTCCATCTCCATTTAGAACAGATATAGATATAGAATTTAGCATCCAATTAAAATCCTCGCGTATATTCCTATTCACCAATAAATGTCAAAATGGAAATAGAAAAAAAAGAATACCGGATCCACTTTCAGCCTTCTTTGTCTGCTAATATTTGACTCTTACTCATCTTAGATTTCTCCTTAATCACCACTTAAATACTTTCTCTTGAATGTTTCATTTTAAGTCCCTCTAATTACACCCAACTAATTAATCGTTCTGTAAATTATCCAAATTTAACACACTTTTATCCAAATAAAACCCCTCTCATATAGAAATTATCTTTTTATTTAACTCCCCATATCCCACTCTTCCTCTCTATATTTTCATTTTTTTTCAAAATCTCAAAGCGGCAATTTTCTGCTGAAGTTATTTTTTATGCTTGTATCATGTATGTATTATATTATTTGTTTTGTCCTATTCTTTTCAGTTTAGTTCTGTAGTTTTAATTTACAGGTTGCAGCCAACCATGATGAATATAAAACAAAATACCAATACATTACCTTGGTTCCTTGAAAAATAAAAGTGGATGCCCATCTAAAACTCCCAATCTATTATAATCTCCCTGAAGCCTCCCTTTGTATGGACAACAACTCCCATATGTTAGGACCACCCCCAAATCCTATTTTAAATAATCTTCTTTTAGTAAATACACCTTGTAATATTCACACAATAATATATGGTTAAAAAAGAATATATAAACTAAAACAGGGCATCTTTGCAACTCCATTGTAAACAATCTCAAATTCTCAATTGATGGTATTACACCGATCCATCAAATGCAAAGCATGCGCCGTAATCTAATTCAAGGATTCAAACCTTATGGATCTGTACCATATCATTGGTAATAAGGGGGCAGTATGCCTCAATATACCTTGGTAGAAATAATCAAAAGAAATAAATAAAAAGGTGATTGAGCAATATGGGGATTGGCATAGGATCAATACACCTCAACATGAGGGAGATTCACCTCCATGTGAAAGATTCAACATGAGACCTGCAATAGTGTGTGATGTGGGCATAGCTCATCCAGTTCCAATGCACATTGGTATGCAGAGGCTAATATGAGCTTAGCATGCATGAGATTTCAACCCTTGATCTACTTCAAGCAAAGATTTTAATTCCTGTTACCTTGGTCATCTCAGAGGGAGATCAATACCAAGGTGGAACAAGATATTGATTTATCTAGGCCAAGTTTAGAAGCCAGATACTCTAGAAAAGGACCGGCAATTCTAGATTTTATGGCAACATTTAGGCATGTTGAAAGTCCATGAGGACAAGAAAGTTTCCAATATTGCAAAAGCATGATTATCTTTGCTTAAAAGCCCTTCCTTTCATTTTTATTTTTCTCTTTCCCTTCTTTTGAACCAACACGGTATGCCAACTCCACCAAGCGGCTATGGAAGACATGCATTCATCCATCATCCCCTATCGTTCCCCTTATGTTCAACCTTGAGATTTGCTTCCCTACTTGAACATAGAGCCTCTCCTCTTCTTCCTTCTCATCGTTTTTGAGTCCTCATCTGTTCGGTCATGGTGGTCCCTCTATCACCACCTCTTGCTTTCATCTCCTAAGGTGTACACCACATGATCTAATTCACTTCCCCAAAGGCATTATAGACAATAATTCAAATCTTGTAGGATGAAATTATCCCAGTTTTTCCATGCAATATGATGCAACACCATCTCAACACTTGGGATGGTTCCCCATCTCAACATTTCCCAGCACATCCCACTGGGACTTGAATCATTGATTACAAACATGGCTGTTGGATTGAAAAATCTCATTACCCAATCAACAACTCTATTCGTTGGATTGTTGAACATCCATCACTAACTTCTCATTGATGGGTTTGCGTCTTCTCTGATCTCTCTATTCTCATAGTTTTCCATCCATCTCCAACCATCAAGGGAAATCAATTAACAACTCTAGCAGTGACTTGAATATGCCGATGTAACCCATCGGCTGATATGTTGTGATATTTCAGCTAATAATTGTTGAAATTATTGGGTGACTAATGGAGGCTATAACCTCCTTAGTCTCCATTTTCTTCAAAAAAAAAATGTTGAAATTATAATGGCCAACACTTTATAACTATTGTACTTGTACATGCAAGGCATGCCATACTATACCCAATCAAGCTTTACAAAGCATACCATATCGTATCAGTTCAAAACTGGTACATGGTATAGGGGCGTGCTAAAACTCAGTATGCCAAATCAGCCCCCATATTAGGCATAGGACACAGTGATAGGGTGGCACCAGTACGGGGCATGATATTGAGATGGTGTACCTATACATGCTTGATACCAACACAAACTAATGCCTTGGCTAAGATATTGGCCAATCTGAAACATTGAGTTCAATTACTTTCCAAGAAAAGGAGCTCTGAACCTGCGCTTCATGTAATTCAGTGGAAAGTGGTGCAAAATGAAAATAAGGTCACGAAAAATTCTTTTCGAAATCATCCTTGAACTCATTTAAAAAGAAAAAACACTCATCTTGCCTAATTAGCTATGTATTGCCATTTTACTTAGTGAACAACACTGAAAAAAAACAAACATGAGAATCTCTTCATGTGTTAGTATTGACATGTCCATAAATTACATAAGAAAATGAATCTTCACATAGCATGGGTCACATATTCAAAAAAAAAAGTTTTAACAAATGTTTAATTTAGAGTATGACCAATTAGAAAATCAAATCTAATTGTATGAAAGACTTCTTGTCAAAAAATAAACAAAGTAAAGTACATAAATTGGATATAAACTATCTTCAAAACTAATTTCCATGTAAGTTTCATATGTCAAACCAAAAATAAAGCATCATTTGTATTTCCAGGGCAGCATAAGGCTCACAATCAGAGCAGCAGAACGGCAAAATGCAGCACCACTAGCATTTGTAGCAGCATATTCATCATACTCAGCTTCAAGAAAACGGCGTCGTGCTGCAGCCATTGCAAGGAGCTGAGGATCACGCAGATCCAATGGGGTGCCTGTAATAGTCCAACCTCCACTACCAATCAAGCAAAAGGATCATCAAATTGAAGTAAATGATGCAAAAGTAAACACCTAGTGAGAAATATTAAAGACATTAATCTAAATGCAAGTTCAATGTCAAAAGGCAGGATATAAATGTGCATTATTTTTGCTTTTATCGTTACATGGTTTTGCAAGAAATATATGTACCACTTGCCTGATGTCAATGATGGTCTCATCTGGGTTAGCTTGGGGAGGTGCGGTGTACCCAGGCTTGTATTGCTGCAAATCACGTAGAAAGATCTACTATAAACATTTAGTTTGAAAATAAAAGATAACCTAACTCAACTATCAGACAGAAAAGTTAAGATAATAGATATATCATTAAAGTATATGTAAGTAACCACGACATCAAAAATTTAAAAAAAAAAAAAAAAACATTAAAATTTACATAACATATTGGGATTCACAACACATTGAATTGTGTGATACATCCTTCCACCAGATGGAGAGCCTAATGGGACATTGAAACAAATGAAAGATATAATTCCCAAGTATCAAATGTGATAGAGTATATGTATTCTCCCAGAAGTTGAAGCAAAACCCATGTATTTATTAAGTAATTACATAAAGAATTGCAACTAACCTCATGACAAATCTCACAAGTTATATCTCCTTTCTCATTGCACCAGCGTTGTACACATGTTCTATGAGCATACTGTGTATGGCATAAGAAGTAAAGTAAGCTCCCATAAGTAGAATATTGGTATTTAAACAGATGAAAATAAGCATC
Organism: Cocos nucifera; assembly: GCA_006176705.1. Classification (NCBI taxonomy): domain Eukaryota; kingdom Viridiplantae; phylum Streptophyta; class Magnoliopsida; order Arecales; family Arecaceae; genus Cocos; species Cocos nucifera. Next base: position 782,684 of record QRFJ01000001.1, on the reverse strand, counting down.
ATGATAAAGTAGAATATTGGTATTTAACAAATAAGCATCACGATAAAAAGGCAGAAATTAGAAACTATTTTCAAAAAATGGTTATCTTTAGGACAACCATAACTGATATTTTGCAAGTATAACTGGCGCTTCTACTAGCAGCCAGATTTTAACAGGCATCAGATTATAGTTAATGGCAGATCGCCGGGGTCTTAAAAAGCTAATGGTTATATCCATATCTCAAGAGATAACTCTACAATTGACAGCAATTACTTCCAAGTAAGCAGTAGTAGGATTTGCTTGAGTTCAACAGTAAACTTCCCTGATGGTATGAAACAAAGCATTTTCCTGAAAGATGTATGTGGGTAGTTCGTTGCAATGTACACAATATGTCATGACATCTATGCAATTACGTAGCCATAGCTAGTCCATAAAGGGAAAAAAACCATGGCAGTGGAAAGCCTGCATACAGATATTTGTTACCCACTACAAGAATGGGGACAAGGATGGCATGAAAACTTATTTGAGAACTAGAGAATAAAAAATTGGATCTAGCACATAGGAACATCATAATGCAAACATTACAATGGCTGCTAAATAACCTCCTGTGTCCTACATTAGAGTAAACATATGTCCTAGCTCAAAATCTTGGAGGAAGTAGAAGCACAGAAATCCAAGAATTCATCACTTCTAAATGACAAAATCACATCCTTGACATCAGAAACAGGTAGTTAGAATCTCAAAAGGTCTTAATGATTCAACCTAGAAGCTGATCAATTCTCAAAAGCAGCTAATGTATAAAACAGCAACGACCAAGATGACACTAAATTGTAGTTATGCAACAAGACTCAGAACCACAGAATTTGAACATCAAGATGGATATACTTGACCATGTCAAACTAGGCTATCAACCGATTGGTGCACCAAGACCTAATAACTCCCCAAGATATATATAGCCACAACACTGCATTCCTGCATTACAATGATTAAGCTAGAAAATCCAAGAAATTGAGCAATTATCTAATAGAAGCATGATTTTGAGGAAATTTACCACTAGAACAGTTTATGAACCCTACTAACAGCAGCCAATATCATGTTAACATCAAGGACAGAGAAAATGAAAGCTTTTTTTATCACTTAAAAAAAAAAGGGGGAGAAACCTTCAGACTTCCACTGCATGCGCACGGTATCTCCAGGTTTTTAACATGGTCCTCCTCCTGGCAAATGCGACACTCCACCGTCTGAATGAGTGGCTCCCCTTCCTCAGCACCTGAGTAGTCCTTCCCCTCATCACCAACAGACACTACCACCGAAGAGGAAGCCACAGATGGAAGTGAAACATGCACAGTGTCTCCAGAAGACTCTGAAGCCTTCCTTGCCTGAGAATCAACAGTCTCAGTCTTCACGAGAGGGTCAACATTGAACACCAGATGATCTCCCATTGTCAATTCTTTCTCACCAGAACATCTATAAAAAAATACAGCAAAGATCACTCCTTTTCCGTGTTTGAACACTAGAATCACTTCACCAATTCCGAATTTCCCAACCTGCTTTTCACATTTCCTGCATGAATAACAAAGGCCAATATCTCAATAACCGCAGAGGCTTCCCTTGAAAAACTAAAGAAATCTACAAATGGAGAACAAGGCCACCTCAAAACAGCCAATTTTCGCCGAGAGAAACCCTAAAGCACAAGCATTTCGAATAAAAACCTAGAAATCTGATCAAATACAAGAAAATCCTCAACGAAAGCAAAAGAAATAAAACCAAAATAACCTTCCCGAAAGAAGAACCGAAGAAATGACAACCAGAAATCCTAGAAAGATCGAAATGCACGAAGAAACCAAAGAAATAGCCGACCGCAACAAAAAAAGCACACAAAATCAAAGGATTTTTCGAACACGATCCACCTCCATAAACGATTTCACTCTCACATAGAAGAATTGCGGAAAAAACATAGGATGAAACAAAAGGAGAAACGGAAATCGCCATACCTCGGAAGCTCTCGATGAGAGAGAGCCCCCTTGCCTCGCTCGCTCCGAAACAACAAGGAAAAGAAAGAAGACTTCCTCTTTTATATCTCCCGGGTAACGCCGTCCGTGGCTTGGTGCCCCGCGGCCCACAGTTCGATAACGTTCGCGGGACGGTGAGACAAGATTTATCGGAAGACAAAGTAACGGACGTCAGACGTCGTCGGCGGGTCGCGTTTGAACCGACCGCGTGGCTTGTTATGGTTAGACGGCTGGAATGGCACGATATATAAAGCCAATTTTCAAGTGGGAACATAGAAATGAACTATATAATTACTTAGTTACCCTTGCGTTCGCTTTTTGTCGTGTTGGCCACCGAACGTTGCGAAGAGGTTTTGTGGGGGCACTGTTGCCGTTATTGGATTAAAGCTACGAGGGTATTTTCGTAATTGAAGAAAAGGAGATGTTCGGCAACGCGGGAAGGCTGTATGAGTACAGGCCGTGTAACTCGCCCATCCGTTCCTGCATCAATCCGGCACTTGCCATGCAAAAATTAAAGCATCGACGGCTATAACTCTTTTGAAATATTAAAAAATATTCATATTATCCTTACTATATTTATTGTAGCATTGTACACATGTAATACATATAGCTCGGTGCATTAAAAAATAAATACAAATATACAGCAGATGGCTGGCTAGAGATGATAGTCCCAATTTCAGGATGGTCAGTTAGAGTTGAGGAGGACAAAAATAAGAAAAAGAAAAGGAACACTTGATGGAATGTTTCTAGGCCTATGAATTCCACCTTCATGTTCTAAATGAAAATATAGTAGAATAATCCATTTTCAGAATAGTTCTCTTATTCTGGGAGCTTCAAAGATGAAGGTTGAGCTCTGTAGGTGGTTTAAGGATTTCTTCATTTTGAGAAAAGAAAGTCTAATCTTTGAGTACGAAGAATATTTGATCTAGTACTTCCTGCTAAAAAATCATCTCGAATCTGAACCGCCAAGTGGACAATACCCAGGTGGTGGCAAGTTGCAATCTGGAGGAGGTTCCAAGTGCACGCACACAAAGAATTAAAAATTAAAAAAAAAAAAAAAAAAAAAAGGAAGTGTGACTACCTTTCTTTTCCAATGCCAATGATTGATGTCCTTTCCATAAGCAGAGAACAGCAGCTGACATAGAGTTGTAATCTGATGATGTCTCTCTGAGCCATGGTTTTTCATTGGGGTTCCTCCATTTTGGCACCAATCATAATGCAAAATGCAGCAAAGCTTTACATATTCCATCAGTTGACACGAGTTACCATGTAACTACCTTTCTCCAAGTCATATATGGTCTTCAACTGGGGTCTCCTCCTTTTTGACACCAGCCAAGCTCCAAAAATCAGCAGAGAGGAGGCCACAAACAGCAGCATTACCAATGGGTCATTCTGGACTACAGAATTGATCCAATATGACTGGTGTGACCTTGCCATTGTCCGCATGATGAAGGCTCCCAATGCCCGCTTTACTTGGATGTCTCCTACCTGACTTGCAACTTCAATCCTGCTCATGGAGATATATGTCAAGAGGTCCAGAAATTGCTGAATGGGACTATCACATATATTACTATGAACAGCAGAACAGATGTTTGATGCTGAAATGGCGATTCTATAGTCAGCCTGCTTGGTAGATAGATCCTGATTCAGAAAAATAACAAAATACTTTTGTAGTCCTTCTTTTCTCCAAGCCATCATGCTCTTAGCCTTTTGTAGTATTTCTGCCACTATTTTTGGTTGCATGATGAGACCTAAATCTGGAGCATGGAACATATATAAGCGTGATTCAAATATGGAACACATTGTAATTCTAAAACAGTTTCTTTCAATAGGAACAACGAATATCTAATTGACCAATAACATTGGTACATGTATATATATATATATATATATATATATATATATGTTGTTTTCATCTAACAACTAGCAATAAAATGGCCATAGTAGATAATTCAAATGCTAGTTGTTGGTGCCACCACCACCAGCCATATGACCAGTGGAAAGGTCACAAGGAATGAAGTCGACCCCAAGAGGGAGGCATTGCTGATGCAAGCAATTATCTACATGCGAAAAAGAAAAGTTAAGTAGTCTTGTTTGAGGAAATGATAAAAGGAAAAAGATAGCAGAAAACAATGCCATGATAAAATAATTCAAGATCAGATGGTAGATATAACCATTTGGATGGTGAAAGAATGATTTCAGAGACAGCAAGTCTAAGGAATCGAATCAAAAGAAAATTAGAATGAAAGGAAACTCAACTTAGGTACATGTTAATTGCTATAAGATGCATAACATGGATGATAGGACGACAAATAGTTTTGAAAAAATTATAGATGCATTCCTTCAAATTTGATCTGTTTTCATTTACATCACAAAAGTTTAAAAGGTTTCAAATATTTTCTAAAATAAGAAAATCGTTACAAAAGGTTCAGTTGTCCGTCTTCAATTTAAAAAATTTTAATAAAAAGATAAAATAATTAAAATATCTTAAATTTATTTTGAACGATTAATGGCTGGGTAGGAATGTAGAATATTTTTGGGAGAAAAATTAGTTTAAATGCCGTGCTCTATTTTCCACGCCCCACACGCCAGGTATCCACCTTCCCAACCCCTTTCCTCCATGAAAGCCCGACCCACCACCCTCGTCCTCCTATGTACGTTCCATCCCTAGTTGCTCCTCTCTCTCTAAGCCCAAACTCTCAACCCATTTTAGTATTTCCTAGCTTCTTCTTCTTCTCCTCTCTCTCTTCGGTCTCCCGTCTTCTTCCTTCTCATCTTCTACTTCTACTCGAGCCACGGCGGCCCGGCATGGCCCGACCAGGCGGCAGATGGCACCAGCGGTGGTGGGTTGAAGGGGGTCCGAGTACTGGTGGTGGAGATTGGCCAGATTGGCGGTGGAGGCGGAGGAGGAGGAGGAGGGGAGTGCGATTGGTTCGAGGGGGGAGTGTGTTTGGGACGAAAGGTATCCACTTTATGAGTCGAGAGATTGCGGGTTCTTAGACGAGGGGTTTCAATGCTCGAAGAATGGGAGGAGGGATCGGTTCCACACTAGGTGGCGGTAGCAGCCGGCAAAATGCGATCTACCCAGGTTCTAACCCCATTCTTCTCTAAATTCTCTCTACCTCCACCGCAACCCCTCCCCCCCCCTTCTTTTGTTTCTTTTTCTTTGTTCTGTTTCTGAGCTTTTGGGCAGGGGATGAGGTTTGGTGATTTAGCTCTTGATTTCCAATTTTTTTTTTAAAAATGATTTTTTCCCCTTTTCTGATAAGAATTATCATCTGTCCCTATAATGAAGTTTGGGGTGTGTTACTGTTCCTTCATCCATTGGCTTTATCACACCTAAGATGAAGATGTTGCTTGACAAGATGCCGCTTCCCCCTCTAGATTTTATTGCCTTATGAAAGATTGGAATTCTCTTTTCTATAAGTGTTTCAACTTTAAGAGGGATATTTCCTTTTCTAGGCACTGATGGTCCTTGAGGCAAGAGGTTGAATTACTCTAGAACTCATGCTGAAATTGGATGGAAACCAAAATGTGCAAGCCAATGGTTTGAGCCCTCGGCGTGAAAAATCCTCGCGTCAAACTGTTCCCTGCATTAGAAAAAATGAGGAGGCTTTTTTTTTTTTTTTGGAATTAGAATCGGAATAGTCTAATCCTATAAAGTGTTTGGTTCACGACCGAAATCAAAATTAAAATTAGAATAAAAATTTGAATTCATAAAAAAGAGTGGGAATTGAGTTTTAGGTAGATTGAATCATTTCTATTTCACTCCAAAATCAAAATCGGAATGGAACTCTCTTCAATCAAGTACTTAAAATGGGAGTCATTCATTCTGATTCTGTACCCTACTTTCTCCAACCAAGCATGGGCCATTTCAATTTTAATCCATTTCAATTTTTATTCTGATTTCGAGTCTAATCGCGAACCAAGCACCCCTTAAGTCAAGAATACGAGATGGAAAGTCAGTGAGAATTAGGAAGCCCACTACTTATATATAGATCCATCAAAAAAAACTCCATCCAAGATTAACCGTAGTCCATGAAATCTTTATGGTAGCCTCAATCTATAATCATAATAGACCATGATGTTTTGTGCGGAGCATTAGATAGAGTTGTTGCTGCTGTTAGTACTCGAAGCTATTATGCTATAGATTCTTCTCTTTCTCTTCGATCTATCTTTATTTCTATTCCTTCACTCTATCTTCTTTTGTCTTCCAAAACTCTATCATCCTTCCGCCATTTTCTTTACTTTATGTCGTCCCCTTTAGTGTGTCCAACGGGGCATAGGAACTTGGTGAAAGAGAAAAGCGTATAAGCATGTGATTTTTCTTTACCTCTCCTCTAATTTGCGCCAAAACATGAAAAGTTTTGGAGAGGGCACTTATAGAATTTTACAAATATTAATATTTTATTAGGTGACTCTTAGGATCCATTTTTGATTGGGGTATGTCAGATTATGGGGTGATATGATAATTTATGAAAATCATTTACCTAAAAAAATGATTGTAGAGAAAAAAAATTTTACTATGTTTTATTGGTGGAAAAATTACTTCAAAAAATAATGCCGAAAAAAAATTATTACGTTTGGTTGGAGATAATCTTACATGAAAATATGATAAAATTTATAAATATATCCTTCAATATAAAATATTTTTTTAATATTGAAATAGTATTATCATCTTCAATTAATTTTTATATGATGACTATAATTATATAATTTTTTTCATAATATCATCTTCATCTTAATTTTTTTATCAAAATTTTTTATTAAATAAAATTTGAAGAATATTAAAATAAAGTCAATAATTACATATGCAGCTTTATTAGAAGTATTTTTGTTAAATATGAATTATCATTATTTAAAAATTTATCAAATACCAATTCCTCAGGGTATTTATTTTACCATCTTTTTCTGAAAAATAAGCATGAGGTCCACTAATTTTTTTATCAACTTTCTCTTCTATTTTTCATACCAAATATGATAATCTAATATGAAAATTATTTTTTCATGCCAGATTAACATTTTTTAACCAAGACAAACAATTAGATCTCTTTGTAATGATTTTAACATTTTGAAGTTTATTTAAAATTTTAAATTTTTCGGCACCTAATTGCAAATGACATAAATTAGAGGAGATATCTCTATAAATTTTTTCAACATTTTTTGATTGGCTTGCGGCCGGAAGAACAATTAGGTTATGGACAGAATCCCAGCATATATGTTGGGGTACGGTAGTCTGATCTCCACTCACATCATCCAAAGCATAACGCCAACTAAATGGAGTTCCAGTGCCTCCTCAAGAGCCAAAGAAAGAATGAGGATCTAGTCCTCGGTTCGTTCTCATTCTCTTATTTCTTTCATGTTTGGCAATTGTATTCACTGCTCAGAATTTTGACTTCTACCTTGTTCAACAGGTTACTCGACCTGTCTTTGGACTAACCATGGAATGGCCCTCTTAAAGTTTTTTTGATTTGTTCGTGGAAAGCTGGTGCAGCGGAGTTCGGCATCCATGGCCATTGGCCTAACTACAATGATGGTTCCTATCCATCAAATTGCAATAAAAAACGTGCTCTCGATTCGTCGAAGGTATTCCTTTTCCTTCTAGATTGCCTTCAAGTGGGTGTATGTTCATAGAAAGATGGTTACTACTGCAGCATACTTCATACACTAAATTTTTTTGGTACATATCGCGGACTTGGTGGATAAATTGCAAGAAAACTTGGCCAACTCTGGCACGTCCAAGTAACAATGGCTCAAAGTTCAGGGCACATGAATGGAGCAAATACATGCTCGAAGTCTGTTCTTGATCGATGCTCCTACTTTCATACTGCTATGGACCTTCAAAAGAAGGTGAATCAACGCCGGATCCTCCAACATGCTGCTAATGTGATTCTATCTCATAATTGCACCATCTACCTGTTTACCAAAGTTTCCCCATGCCATTATGTCATGCTTTGTTGATAAAAATCTTGACAGGAATTGAACCGGATGGTGGGTACTGCAACTTGATCAGGATCAAGATGCCATAATAGAGGGTGCTGGTTGCATGCCATGCACCCATTGGGTTTGGAGGGATGGATGCCCTTCATAGGGTTGAGTTTTCTGTATTTTAGTAGTATAGCTTCAGCTTTTTTTACGAAGAATCAATGGATATAAAAGGAATGATAGATGAGGAAGATAATAGATAGATCTTCTATTCATCCTTCTATATATTTTATGAAATATATAAGGATGGATGGAATGATTTTCTCTTAGGACATTAGGACATTTGGTATAGGAGAAATAAGAGGAAGGATAAATAATATTTGTATAATATTTTACTAAACAGTCATTTGATAAATTTTTTTATTATTATCAAATTATAATGCTTATTTATAATAAAAAATTATGGTAATATATAAATTTATAATTTTTATAATTTATAATTATATAAAATTATAAAAATATTTAATTTAATTTATTTAATAATTAGTTATATATGAATAAATTATTTATATATTAATTATATAAATAATTAATTAATATATAATTTAATTTAAATAGTTAATTAATTTTATAGAAATAGTTAACTAAAAAAATAGTGAATAATATAAATAAAAAATAGAAATAATTTTGATTATATACTTATAATTATAAAAATTATGTGCTAAAATTAAAATAATTGATAATAAAATTTAATATTGTAAGATAAATAGTATATGTAAAACTATATATGTAATATATGTATGTATATCTATATGTATATATATATTATACATATACATCTATATATATATATATATACACATATACATCTAATATATATACATATACCTACATACATATATATATACATATACCTACATATATATACATATACATGTACATACATATATATATATATACATACATATATATATATATATATATCTGTGTGTGTAGATGTATATGTATATGTACATATATATATATGTATGTATATGTGTGTACGTATATATATGTATATGTATGTATGTATGTATGTGTGGTATATATATATTATATATATATTATATATAAATTATATATATTGATAAGTGGTAATTTTATACTGGAAAAGTATTAAATTATAAATAAATTAATTTAATATAAGTGGTAAAAATATACTAATAAAAGTATTAAATTATAAAATAAATTAATCTATTTTATTAGAAATTGATATTTTTATTAATCTTATGTAGGAAAGAAGGCCACCAATGTGAAGATCTTATTTTTCTGGTTCAGATGAAATAAAATTTCAGGCAAAACGGACTTCAAACGAGCCCAGAATTGAATTTCAAAAAAAAAAAAAAAATCGTTCGATGCAACGCTGACGTCAGGATGACGTCAGCATTTTTCGCGGCGCACGGTGGACCATCTGAAGGGTATTTTAGGAATTTCACAGCAAGAGGCGTGCTCTGATTGGCTGAAGAACGCGGCGGTCCACGCAACATCCGGGCTCGCGCATGGTCCACGGAGGGCAATTTGGGAATTCTTGGCTGATCCAACGGGCGGTTTTCACTGAAGCTTGATCGGACGGTCGAAAAGAAGGCGCTGATGGATGGCATCCGCAGCTCCCGATCGAGATCCAACGGCTGAGATTCATCCCGACGTTAAACTAAAGATCAGAAGGCTTCTTTCTAATGCGATCGGATGGCCCAGATTCGATCCAACGGTTGATCCAATGGCTGATATTAAATCCGACTTGATCTGGATTATTTTAAGAGATTTTTGAGTGATTTTTGGATCGTTTAATCAACATCTGACGGTCAGAATTACCCAGATCCTAATTTGAGTTATTTTGGGAGTCTAAAACCTAATTTTTGATGGATTTTGGGGAAATCAAACTCTTATTCTATAAAAAATCAGTGTTGTCGTAAAAAAAAAGATCAGAGAAAGACAAAGAGAGAGATGGGGAGAAAGAGAGAGAGAGAGGGAGAAAAAGAGAGAGAGAAAGAAAGAGGAGAGAGGTAAAAAAAAAGAAAAGTGATTTGTGAGAAAATCAAAAAGGATTTTTGATTTTTCTTCGACGATCAAGACATCGATCAAGGAGCCTCTTCTTCTTCACCAAGTTCTCCACATCAAGAGCAGCAGACAATCAATTTCAGCAATCAAACAGTCTAATTTCTCTATGCTTTTTATTTTATTTGCTATTTTTGAACTTGTTATCATGAACTAAATTTTCTTTTACTAAGGCTAAGGTGTAGCCACTCTTTTGATGCAATATTCAGTATGATTTATTTTTAAATTTTATTCATGAGGAGTATATAAATCTGATCTTAATGCTTTTAGATTACTGGCCATCTTCTAATTGATCTGATGAACATAGATGTTACGGACCAAGTACATCTATGTTAATGCTTCTTGATTATATACCTTGTATTATGAATCAAATTAGAATTCATATGCATGCGGGAAATTTTAGTGCGCTTTGGACGCAGCGTATTTTAATTAGAGGGTTTCACAAAACTTAATGCATTAATATTTATTTAAATTATACTGGACCAAAGGATAATTAATAAATATTAATAGTTTTGCTATGCCTGGACCAAAGGATAGTGAATAAATTAGGAGACTCCACCGTCACATGAAATAAAATTAATCTAAAAATCTGAATATTGTATTGACTGAGTTGGTGAACCGATTGCCTTAGTAATCCATTGCTTTTAAGTTTAAAACCCTAATAATTTACACTCTCTCTATTTAATTAAAAACTTTTAATTATTTTTTTATTTTATTTTCTTTAATTTCTTATTCTCATAAATCGATCTTCTAAATAAAGCATAGGAAAGAGCTTTTCAGTACTTATTTTCCAATCCTCTAGGGATGATACTCTACTCATTCACTTTATTACTTGATCGACTGGTGCACTTGCCATAGCTATAAATTAGCACGCATCAAGTTTTTGGCACCGTTGCCGGGGATTGTGTCTAAAATAATATTAAAATTTTGATCCTAGCTTTACTTTAGAAATTTATTTTTAATTTTTATTATTTAAAAAAAAAAATTTTTCAGTGCATGACACGTACTGGACATAGTAACTTACTACCTTTAGATCCAGAAATTGAAAGGAACCATTAGAAGACTACAACAAGAAAGAAACATGGCAGCTGAAGATCCTAACGACATCAATCTAGGATTGGATATGGCGACGAAGGACAGCATGAAGCTATTCGACCAGTACATCATTCATTAAATGATTACATCACACCATCTATAGCCGATGCAGCTTCGAGCATCAGGAGACCGCCTGTACGAGCAAACAACTTCGAAATAAAATCGACGATGATCCAGATGATTCAATCAACTGTCCAATTCAGTGGACACGTGCATGATGATCCGAATGCCCATATTTCTAATTTTCTTGAACTTTGTGATACTTTTAAAATTAATGGGGTGTCGGATGATGCTATTAGATTAAGGTTATTTCCTTTCTCTTTATGGGATAAAGCTAAGAAGTTGGCTTCATTCTCTTCCTGCAGGTTCTATCACAACTTGGGATGTCCTAGCCCAAAAATTCTTAGCCAAGTACTTTCCACCTTCCAAGACTGCCAAGATGCGCAACGATATCACTTCTTTTATGCAGATGGACATGGAGACACTATATGAGGCTTGGGAGCATTTCAAGGAACTGCTGAGGAGATGTCCACATCATCAACTACCCGTATGGCTTCAGGTACAAACTTTCTATAATGGTTTATCTCCTACTAATCGATTCTATGATTGATGCAGCAGCAGGAGGAACCATTAATCAAAAAATGGAGGAAGAAGCCTTCGATCTGATCGATGAGATGGCATCAAATAGCTATCAATGGCAGACAGAATGCATGATGCCAAAAAGACTAGCAGCTGTGCAGGGAGTAGATTGCGTGCCAACCTTACTAGCTGAAATTGCAGCCCTTAGAGCCGAAGTCAACAACTTAAAGGGAACAGCTATGCATGTTCAGAGCATTACTTGTGACCTATGTGGAGGAGGACACGATACGAGCAATTGCCAGACAGGTAATCCTTTTGCTAAAACAACTGATACAGCTAATTATATTGGTAATTTTTTTAGGCCGCAACAAAACAATCCCTACTCCAACACATACAATCAAGGGTGGAGGCAGCACCCAAATTTCTCATGGAGCAATCAAAATGCAGCACAACAGCCACCCCCGGGATTCCAAGTACCTGAAAAGAAGTCCAACATGGAAGAGCTGATGGTCAAATTTATGCAAAACCAAGAAGCAACTATAAAAAATTTGGAAGCCAAACTTAGGCAGGACCAAACAGCAGCAATTCGAAACTTGGAGATGCAAATAGGTCAAATGGCTAAGATAATCTCCGAGAGACCTCAAGGATCCTTGCCCAAGCAACACGGAGACCAAATCCAAGGGAGCAAGTCAATGCTATCACCCTAAGAAGTGGTACAAAGCTGGAGGAGCCACATCAGAAGAAAGAGACTGAAGAGCCAACTACAAATAAGGAACCATCAACTAAAATTCGTCAGTCACCAAAACAACCAGCAGATGGATGGTCTCCAGGTATACGGTTTGCTGATCCAAATGTGAAGCCCTACGTGCCGCCACTACCATTCCCAGAGAGACAAATACAGCATCCAGATAAGAAATTTTCTAACTTTTTCAAAATTTTAAAGAATTTACATATTAATATTCCTTTTGTAGATGCTATTACTCAAATGCCCAGGTATGCCAAGTTTCTCAAAGAAATCCTTAACAAATAAGAAAAAGCTGAAGGAGCATGAGAGAATAAATTTGAATGAAGAATGCTCAGCAATACTTCAAAATAAATTACCACAGAAGCTAAAAGATCCAGGGAGTTTTACTATCCCCTTGCATTATTGGTGATTGTAGTTTTGATAAAGTTTTATGTGATTTAGGAGCAAGCATTAATCTCATGCCTTTTTCTATTTTCAGGAAGCTGGGTCTAGGAGAACCAAAGCCTACCACTATTACTCTTCAATTAGCCGACAGATCCATTAAATATCCAAGAGGTATAGTGGAGGATGTCTTGGTAAAGGTAAACAAGTTTATTTTTCCTATTGATTTTATTGTTCTTGATATGAAAGAAGATTATGATGTACCCCTTATTTTAGGGAGACCCTTTTTAGCTACTGGAGGAGCTTTAATAGATGTTCAACAAGAAAAATTAATTCTTAGAGTCCAAGATGAACAAGTTACTTTTAATGTTTTCAAAGATACTAAACATTCCAATGATAATCAAACTTATTTTCTAATTGATGATTATTGACAATCCATTAGTGCATGAGTAATTTTTTAGAAAATAGGTTTGAGGACCCTATTGAAGCTTGCATTGTCCAATCACAAGAGGGTTCAGCTGAAGATGAAAGGCAAACAGAATGCATAAAATTGTTAAGGGCCAGACCATATATTCCACGCACATACAGACCACGATTTGAAGAATTAGAAAGATCATCCACTCCTTTTCCAAAGACATCAATTGAAGAGCCACCTACTCTTGAACTTAAACCTCTCCCTTCTCATTTAAAATATGTTTTCTTGGAAGGTTCATCGCACTTACCTATTATTATTTCTTCTTCTTTGATAGATTTAATGGAAGAAAAATTATTAAGAGTACTAAAGAAACACAAAAAGGCATTTGGATGGACAATAGCAGACATCAAAGGAATTAGTCCCTCAATTTGTATGCACAAAATTCTCATGGAGGACAACTATGAGCCTACGGTCCAACCCCAAAGAAGACTCAACCCCAAGATGCAAGAAGTGGTCAAAAAGGAGGTAATCAAGCTACTGGATGCAGGTATTATTTATCCTATCTCCGATAGTTCATGGGTGAGTCCTGTTCAAGTAGTTCCTAAGAAAGGTGGGATTACTGTAGTTCAAAATGATAATAATGAATTAATCCCTACTAGAACTGTTACTGGATGGAGAGTGTGCATGGATTATAGAAAATTAAATGATGCAACTAGAAAAGATCATTATCCTCTTCCATTCATTGATCAGATGTTAGAAAGATTAGCTGGACATGATTTTTACTGCTTTCTAGATGGATATTCTGGTTATAATCAAATTGCCATAGCACCTGAGGATCAAGAGAAAACTACTTTTACATGTCCTTATGGTACATTTGCTTTTAGAAGAATGCCGTTTGGTTTATGTAATGCACCAGCTACTTTTCAACGATGCATGATGGCTATTTTTTATGATATGATTGAAAATTCTCTTGAAATATTTATGGATGATTTTTCTATCTTTGGATCCACATTTGATAAATGCTTGCATAACTTATCTCTTATTTTACAAAGATGTGAGGATACTAATCTTGTCTTAAATTGAGAAAAGTGTCATCTGATGGTACAAGAAGGTATAGTGTTAGGCCACAAGATTTCATATAAAGGTATTGAGGTGGATAGAGCTAAGCTTGAGGTGATCGAAAAGTTACCCATACCAACCTCAGTTAAGGCTATTAGGAGCTTTTTGGGGCATGCTGGATTTTACCATCGATTTATAAAGGACTTCTCTCTAATTTCTAAACCTTTATCTAAATTATTATGCAAAGATGTCTCTTTTCATTTTTCTGATGAGTGTTTGCAGGCATTTAACACCCTCAAGGAGAAGCTGGTCACGGCACCTATTATGGTAGCACCAGATTGGTCCCTACCTTTTGAGTTGATGTGTGATGCTAGTGACACAGCCATAGGAGCAGTACTTGGTCAAAGAAAGGATAAGATTTTTCAAACTATATACTATGCTAGCCGCACTTTGACTGAAGCTCAACAAAAATATGCAACCACTGAAAAGGAGCTTCTGGCAGTAGTATTTGCATTAGACAAATTTCATTCTTATCTTATTTTATCTAAAGTTATTATATACACCGACCATGCAGCTCTAAAGTATCTCCTTACCAAGAAAGATGCAAAACCCAGATTGATCAGATGGATTCTTTTGCTACAAGAGTATGATTTGGAGATCAAGGACAAGAAGGGCACAGAGAATTCAGTTGCTGACCACCTTTCCAGACTGGAAAAACATCACAGAGAAGGAATTAGATATTTGCCCTATCAAGGAGGAATTTTCAGATGAACGCCTCTATGCTATATCAGGTAGAACGTTTCCATGGTATGCTGATATTATTAACTACTTGGTTGGTAAGGTTTTTCCACTTGGTCTTTCTTTTCAACAAAAGAAGAGGTT
>QRFJ01000001.1:681367-756367 GCA_006176705.1 Cocos nucifera | reverse complement strand
TGCTGATGATCCATATTTTCGATCAATTGGTTTTTTCTTTGCATGACTAAAATTAAATTCGTGGCCTGATCACAAACATGATAATATAAATACAATCACTCAGTTTAGATATCACAAAGAGTACTTGGTCTGCTTGAACCTTCAATTTAGAACACTGCACCATATTATACCTCATCCAACAACCCAACTGCGCCAGATCTCCTCAGCATCAACTATCTCAATCATGAGGGCGTGCACCCTATTCCATAGGGGGTGGTGGGTAAGACAAGAAACAGACCACCGCACACCACACCCACCATTAACGGGAAGCTCTCCACCACCTCATCCATCTCCTTGGCTCTCCCTGGGAAGAGGCAGTTGGTGACCCGGTGATCGAACAATGCGATCGCCGAAAAAACCATCACTGCCATGACTGCATGCAGTAGATCGACGAACCCCATTCGATACCGGTCATCCTTTGGTACCTCAACTCCGAGGCCAGACTTGAAGACTGCAAGGCCGCTTGGAGTCACAATTCCATGGTAGACCTTGCCATCAGGGCCATGGAAGCTATCGGTGAAGTGAAAGAAGAAGCAAGAGAGGGTGCAGAGGCCGAGGAGGACATGGATCATTGCCGTGCTCACCGGGGAGCATGACCTGAGGAGCATCTCGAAGGTGAGGAGGGTGCCGGTTGGGAGGAAGTTGGTGGGCATGGAGGTCTTTGAGAGTGTCTTTTGCAAGCTTTTTGCCACCACTTTCCGTCTCCGGCCTGTGGCCAGCGTTGGCCGAGGAGAGGAAGGGTACGAAGATGGCTCATCCATGAGAGTCTCAACAGGTTGATCCATTTCTCCGCATGATTCCAAGCACCAAAGGAGGAAGGAAAAGGGGCTAGATTCTGCGCTCGGTTAAGGTTGGGGTAGAGTTTGAACACTAACGGCAACGGCTAGTTAACTGTTCCCTCCATGAGGGAGACTTCCAACGAGAGGCCATCTAACAGGGCCCGTACACACCCAATGAAAGGTACACAACTCGAGCCAGCCCATATTGGCTCTAAACAATTACATTAAGGCGGTGATTTGGGAGGTGTTCCTCCAAGAAAAGCCATTGATATTTTCTAAGAATTTCAGAAGGTCCTTGATTTTCTGTAGCCGGGAGATAATCCTTTTGTTTGTTTATGGAAAAATATAACCTCTCATTCTGTGATTTGTAGTGTAATGATTTACAAGATAATTTTGATTAACATAGGAGCTAATAATAATGTTGACATTATTGTCCATCCATGATCGCCCTTATAAGGTAGGCATTTTGAAATAATACCGTTCCAGTGCCGTTTCTTTAGATTTTGAGAGAACTTGCAAGAGACTACGGCCCACAAAAGAATTAAAGGGGAAGAATTATTCGAGAAATGAGACAGTCACAGGTTTTCAGCTGTCGTTTTGACATGTCTCTCAAAAGCCAACAGTATCATCACTGGACGAAAACAAATTTATTCGGAATGGGAAATATATCAGCTAACGTGGTAGGAAACCATGTTGAGAGATTGGAATCTCGAATGCTGCCATTCTTTCCCCACGAGCAAATCCATTGCGATCATAAGATGATATCTCAGTGATATTTAGATCATTGCAAACCTTGACAAGTTCATCGCCAACCCTTTGCGCAGCTTCCTGTGGTCAAATTTCATGGTTAGAGATTAGTTAATATGATATAGATAGGCAATTAAACCAAAAATTTTTGTACATCAAAAGGAAATTTATGAACCACAATGTTTTGGGAGTTAAAAAGAGAGAGGATAAAAAATGAGTTGAACAATATGCAATGTCTAACAATTACATAAAGGTTAGTCTAGGATGTGTAATCTAGAAAGGTCTCAAACCATCTGATAGAAAATTATTTTGCATTGACTAACGATTCTTACATGAAACTCAAATGAATATAATCATTAGAATAAATAATAAATACCAATCACTGATCCAATCAAGGAGAATGAAGTAATTCCCTCATCTAGCTCAACTTGAATCTCTTTAAAAAAAGGAGGAGAAGAAGAAAAATTGGTGAAGATACGATCTAGATTCCTTTTCTTTCATTAATCAACTCAAAATTGAGTTAGATAGCCTTTAGTGATATAATAAGATCCACCAATGCACAATTCAGATCGAATTTCACTTTTAGTTGAAAGAGGAAACAACTTTTTCGAAATAGAAATGGCTAGTGAAAATAATCATGAAAAGCTTAAATTGTGCTTCTCAACTTCTACATCGACTTTATCTTCAATTATTCTGTCTAAGTTTTTTCGTATTGGGAGATATGCTAGTCAAAATCTTTTCTACAAAGAAAATTTTTACATTGACCGACTTATTTCAGAGCCTTAAAAACAGAATTCGGCCCCAACCGCTCAGTGTACCATATTCTTAAGGAACGATGCCATGTCAATCAGATGTCATGTAGCTAAATTATAATCTCTAAAAATTTGGCACATGATTAAACTTTCTAATATGGCAGATCTTACTCGTAGATCTAGTCAAATCCTTCTTGTAGTGGTCAAAATGATTCATATTGAAATCGGTGATCTTTCTAGATCAACTATAAACAAACATACTGAGAAACCAACAAAAAGGTGGTGAGAGAAGTGCACAACAAAATCATGTTTCATTCTTCTAAAACCAAGGCTAACGATGGTTAAACTTGAGAAAATATAAAACTATGCTTTCAAAACACTTTCTTACATGCTTCAATGATGCAAATATATTAATCATGAGTTTCCATTGAAAAATAATGCTGATGCTTGTTGTTTGAATTGATATTTAACAACGCATCAGCTCCATTAGCTAAACTCCTAAATGTTATGTTAAGGCGGTCATCAAAAAAGATAGATAAATTATAAAATTGCTCATTTTGATTCCATGAACTGTATTGAAACTTCATGAACTCAGTTTTAAGTTTACATATCATTTGGTTTTAGATGATTTCATCAATAAGTATCAACAATAGAGTACTACTTCACAATTACTCTGTGATGAAAAGTAATTCTGCAAGGCAGATTGTCCCAAATTATCAGTTATGACAGAGATTTGTATTGTGAATTATAATCTATTCTCATTTCATTGATAAAATGATTATTACACATACACCTAGACATGCCATCATTGGAAATGACACTACTTCACAAAGAAATAATTGCAACATGACAAATATGATCACGGGGTTGAGATAAAAGAAGGATGATGCCAGAAAAGGAAAGTCCAAAGAAAGGAACTACCGAGCACCTATATCTGTTAGAAAAGATATATGGATACACTTACAATAGCGCTGCCAGAAGAGCAATTTTCACGGATGGATTTCTGTAAGGTGTTTGCATAAAAGAGGGTCTTCTTATTTTGATCATCAACGAGCATAGCATACAGTTGTTTGTTGGAACAAAATACTGAGAGCCTTGGCTTAGTAGGTGAGCCATTGAACTAGGCAAAAGATCAAAACAAAGTAAGTCATAATGCGCAATTTTATTCCATGCAGAAGAATTTTATCAAGGGAGTAAAGTAAATCAATAAATGTAAAATACATGACATGGTTAGAAAGAAACTAAGTTCTGTGAGCTAGCAAAACCAAGTCAAATTACACAAGATATGGATTCCGGTTGTTAAATTTAAACCTATAGTTTTGTGAAAATGCAAATACTATAAGGTATCTGACAATAGCATCTGAGGCTGTAAACTATATAAGAACATATTCCATTCCCAATGGTATCAAACTTAAAATGCACTGCACAACATAGGCCCTATTAAGCAACCAATAGTCCAATATATATATATATATATATATATATATATATATATATATTATATGAAAGTCTACCTTATGCATCTTTGCTCAGGTTTATAGAGAGTCCAGCAAGATTCATCAATAATGGTTTCATATTAGCAACAACAACACTCAAAATCATAGTATAATTCATCAAGACTGAGACAGCAGATGTTAAGATTGCAAAACAAGCTTCGTTACTATTCTATGATTATCAAAGCATCTATAAGAATACATCAACTAAAAGCTTCCATAAGCATAGATACAGACAGTGTATAGACCATGTAAATAAAGATGCCATAAAATTCTGCAGGACCTAAAACCTACTGTTGATTGGCAAACTTGTCCAGAAGAGACATACAAATTAGTAGAAGAGCTTACTGGCAGATTGAGATAGACTGTTTTAGATGAAAACAAAAGCGGCATCCTGAGAAATTATTTGTGGAGTTTGCTTTACTTTGGATAAGCGAGACATGGAGAGAGTTCCATTAGCTACATGATAGAGGGAGTTAATCAGCTTACAGACTCCTTTTCCTGCAAGGAGTGGATGAAGTTGCTGATATGCAGGAAAGAGCTAATTTAGTTGCTTCTTGAGGTTCTTCCAAACCTCAACTCACTATATTTGGGATTGCTTATATTCTTATCTTCTTATATCTAAACAAACTACCAGTATAAATTAAAGGTGACCTGCACCCACTAAAGTATCAACTTTCATTACATGTAGAAATGATGAATGAAATATCAACTAACTCTTCTCATGTTGTTAAAAAGATATGTGGATTTGAACCAATTGTATACAGGACTTGACATTTTTTTTTGTAATTACTAATATTACCTGATAAATTTCTTTCTTTCTTTTTTCTTTTTACTTGCATTTGAAGTGCATATCAGAAATCCTCGAAACCTACTCATTCAACAGGATCCTTCAACTGACCAAGACGAACTGCTACTGGCACTAGCACAGGAGCCATACCTTTCTTCGCATCCTCCGGTTTCTGACCTTCGCGTTCTCTGTTCGAGTGATATTCCTCGCTTCAATTCTAAGAAACGAATGAGATGGCCCTGCAGAAGCAAAGGAAATGACCGTCTTGTAGAATTCCTTATACAACAATTGGTTTGCGAAAGGACAAAAAACCAACGTCTCAAAAGGAAGAAAACTTACGTGGTCTGTGAGGGAATGCAAGGGACTGGCTGTTTAATGGATTCATACACCTCTTGGAGACGCTCAAGCTGAGCCTGAGTGTCTGACCAAGTGGAACAGGAAACAGAGCCATAGCGAGCACCTGATCTGTGAGGAATTTTACCAAACAGTCAGGCTGCAAGACCTACAATAAGCTAATGACCGACCATGCACAGGATCAGCATCCTCAAGAATGACTCGTTAACCCCGGCATGGAAATAGAATGCTAGATAAAGTTGGAACGTGGAGTGGCCGGATATGTGCGCTTTTCTTTATCACCACAACAGAGACGAGTTACAGCTAATCCGCGTACGATAGGTTTCTTTGTTGGCAGTCGGCTCGGGGGGCGTTGTTTCCGAGTGGGGTTGGATTTCTGTGGCCCAGGTCGACCAATCGTTGTCGCCAACTCCAACTTGGGCCATTGGGATGGGCTCAGTTGCTCGGCCTCCCGTTTTTTACCTTCCGCTCCGCTTCTTTGTCTCTTTCCCTCCCTCCTATCTTTCCCTTTGTTTTTTATTTTATTGTTTTTTGGGCTGTGGCTCATCGAGATATTTGCCCATCTCTCTCTCTTTCTCTCTGTTCTTTTGTTGATCTCGGTTACATAATTAGTATTCAGTTGGAACGTAGGTGTAGTTGCATTATTTCTTCCTCATTGGATGGAAATCTGATGGACCAAACTCACTTTCTCTCTCAAGAAAAAAATTAATAATAATAATCGAACTCACACCAGGTGCATATGTGCTTAATATGTTATTCTTTGTCTAAATGAAACCGTATCATCTACTTCCTGTGAGAAGGACACAAAAATTCATTGGAATGTATGCATCAAACCTAGTTCTCCCATACGAATACTAACAGACTTTACCAGGATGACAAGTTGGCATCTTCATTTTTTTCCCTTCTTCACGAGGTGCATTAGAATCTATGTCATGCTTCTATCACAAATTTCATATATCTCATTTTTTAATGAATTCTTCCTTTAAGAGGAGAGATGAAGGTGTATTTGGGGTCTTATAAGTTGAGCTTGGATATGGTCCAACATGGATGTTTAGAAGTCTATATTTTAAATGAGAGCACAAATCTTTTATGATGCAGCAGTACAATTCTGTATACTTGCTTATTCTTTAAATATTTAAGCTTAAATAATAATTGAATAGTTTTGGCATGGGCCATTATCATAGGATAATTATGTTTATTAGAATATGTTGTAGGGATTATCTCACCTCAGCTAAATATCCTCATGACCCAGGAGTTCTCAGCTAGATAATAATAATAAAAAAAATCAAAGGCATGATTGTTGAGCTCGTTATAAAGCCGAGCTCACCAGAAGGTTTAGTTCATCAGAAGGCCAACCTCATCAGAAGAGGTCATCAGAAGATCGATCTCATCAAAAGAGGTCTTCAAAAGGCTGACCTCATCAGAAGGCTGAAATCATTAGAAGATCGACCTCATCAAAAGGCTGAGGTGATCAGAAAACTGAGGTCATTAGAAGGCCAACCTCATCAGAGGAGATCATCAGAAGGCCGACCTCATCAGAAGAGGTCATCAGGAGGCTGATCTTACTAGAAGGCTGAGGTGATAAGAAAGTTGAGCTCATCAAAAAGCCGAGCTCATTAAAAGATCGATCTCATTAGAAGGCCGATCTCATTGAAAGACCGACTTCATCAGAAAATTGATCTCATCAGAAAAGATCATCAAAAGATTGACCTCATCAGAAGAGGTCATCAGAAGACTGATTTTATTAAAAAAGATCATCAGAAAGCTGATCTCATCAAAAGAGATTATCAGAAGGCCGACTTCATCAGAAGGCTAGCCTCATTATAAGACTGATCTCATAAAAAAAGATCATCAGAAGGTCGATCTCATTAGGAGATTAGTTTCATCAGAAGACTGACTTCATCAGAAGGTGGATCTCATCAAAAGAGATCATCAGAAGATCGACCTCATCAGAAGAAATTATTAGAAGGCCAATCTCATCAGGAGGCTAGTCTCATCAGAAGGTCGAACTCATCAAAAAAGGTCATTAGGAGGCCGATCTCATTAGGAGGCCAGCCTCATTAGAAGGCCGATCTCATCAGAAAAGGTTATCATGAAATTAATCTCAATTGAAGGTTGAACTCATCATAAAATTGATCTTAATTAGAGATTGAGCTCATCATAATGCCGACCTCAATAGAAATTAAGCCCATGATAAAATCGACCTTAACTGAAGGTTGAGCTTATCATAATACTGACCTCAATAGAGGTTGAGCCCATTATATTGCCGACCTGAATGGAGATTTAGTTCATTATAATGTCAATTTTAACAGAGATTGAGCTCATCATAAATCCAACCTCAACGGAGGTTGAACTCATCATAAAGCCGACCTCAATGGAGGTTGAACTCATCATAAAGCTGACCTCAACTGAAGGTTGAGCTCATCATATTGTCGACTTTAACTGAAGGTTGAGCTCATCATAAAACCAACTTCAACTGGAGGTTGAGCTCATAATATTACTGACCTCAACAAAGGTTGAGTTCATCATAAAGCCGATCTAACTGGAGGTTAAGCTTATCATATTGCCAATCTCAATGGAGGTTGAACTCATCATAATGCCTATCTTAACAGAGATTGAGCTCATCATAAAGCCTGCCTCATGGAGGTTAAGCTCATTATGTTGCTGACCTGAACGAAGGTTGAGCTCATTATAATGCCGACCTCAATAGAGATTGAGCTCATCATAATACCAACCTCAACGAAGGTTGAGCTCATCATAAAGCCTACCTCATGGAGGTTGAGCTTATCATATTGCAGACCTGAATGAAGGTTGAGCTCATCATAATGCCGATCTCAATAGAGATTGAGCTCATCATAAAACCGACCTCAACTAGAGATTGAGATCATAATAATGCTGACCTCAACAGAGGTTGAGACCATCATATTGCTGACCTGAATGGATGTTGAACTCATCATAATGCTGACCTCAATAGAGGTTGAGCTCATCATAAATTCGACCTCAATAGAGGTTGAGCTCATCATATTGCCGACCTCAACTGAAGATTGAGCTCATCATAGAGCCGACCTCAACTAGAGGTTGAGTTCATCATGAAGTCAATCTTAATTGGAGGTTGAGCTCATCATGTTGCAGATCTCAATAGAGATTGAACTCATCATAATGCCAACCTCAACAGAGGTTGAGCTCATCATAAAGCCTGGCTCATGGAGGTTGAGCTTATCATATTGTCGACCTGAACGAAGATTGAGCTCATCATAATGTCGATCTCAATGGAGGTTGAGCTCATCATAATGCCGACCTCAACAGAGATTGAGCTCATCATAAAGTCTGCCTCATGAAGGTTGAGCTCATCATATTATCAACTTGAACGGAGGTTGAGCTCATCATAATGCCGACCTCAATAGAGATTGAACTTATCATAAAGTCGATCTTAACTGGAGGTTGAGCTCTTCATAAAGCCTGCCTCATGAAGGTTGAGCTCATCATATTGCCGACCTTAATAGAGGTTGAGTTCATCATATTGTCGACCTCAACGGATGTTGAGCTTATCATAAATGCTGACCTCAATGAACCTCATAAAGCCTACCTCATGGAGGTTAAGCTAATCATATTACCAACCTCAATGGAGGTTGAGCTCATCATAATACTGACGTTAATGGAGGTTGAGCTCATCATATTATCGACCTCAATGAAGGTTAAGCTCATGATAAAGCCGATATCAATCAAAGGTTGAGCTCGTCATAAAGCCAACCTCAACTAGAGGTTGAGCTCATTATAAAGCTGACCTGCCAACATAGTATAGAATTCAGTATAAGAAAGAATTAAGAATTCTTCAACCTTGATACAACTATCATTCAGCTAGGCTATAGCTATCTTCCAGCTACTATACAGCCGGACTTCACTTGGGCTAACGGCCAATAGTTGATATCCAACTGGCTATTCTATTAAAACTAATTAACAGCCTGACAAACTTTTCTTAAGGTCTAAGCAAATTTCTCTATAAATAAAGGGGGAGGGTATCCTTCCGAAAGATAAGCTTAAGTACAAGATTCACAGAGTCAAGACTCTATTGAAATCTTTTTTCGACTTCTCTACTGATGGAAAATCAAACTTCCTCTCTACTTAAACCTTCTTTACTGTCTTCTTGCCTTTCATTTCCACTATCTATTCACAAGACCTCAGTTAACTTAAGCATCGAAGGATCCTAAATCAGAGGGTACCCCACCAATTTTTGAAACTTTTCTTGTAGGTTGGTTCGTGATCCATATCAATCCAACTTTAATTCAACTCTCCAGCATGAGTTTCTTTCAATGATCTGAAGCCTTGCTGCAACAGAATATATTATGTTATCATATATGTATATATATCAATATCTACTTTTATATCATTTTATATTAATCTAGGATATAATTAGATATGATATGATTATGATATGATTAAATATGATATGTTTATGTATCAATCTAGGATATGATTAGATATGATTTAAATTTGATTTAGCTTAATTTGATTTGATTAGGTAAGGATCTTCTTCCCTATATAGTCTTCTCTTATGCCTATATACAGACCTTGAATTCTCTTGTACTGGATGAAAAAATAAATAGTTATTCTAGTATCTCTTTTCCTCACTTTCTCTCACTTTTTGTTATTTCTCTCTCTCTCTCTCTCTCTCTCTCTCTCTTTCTGTTATAATTATTATTGAAGTGCACACTATCCATTATCATCATATGCAAGACTACTTTTATTTTTAATTCATATTTTAAGCACAATTGTCATTCTGAATAGATAAAACAATATAAAAA
This sequence comes from Cocos nucifera, assembly GCA_006176705.1. Lineage (NCBI taxonomy): Eukaryota > Viridiplantae > Streptophyta > Magnoliopsida > Arecales > Arecaceae > Cocos > Cocos nucifera. The sequence goes on along the minus strand of QRFJ01000001.1, from coordinate 746,611 downwards.
TGTCTGTGAATTTTTAGATTATATGGATAATGTACAATATTTAATAAAGTTTTAGAAACATAATTACCTGTGCTTAAATTAATAACATAGGTTGTCACTCTAGAAATTGATAATAACAAAGTTTAATTTCTAGTAGGCCACTATCATGAAATAATGATGTTCTTAAACCTTGTCTACCCATCTTTTGCTATTCTTTGTTCTCTTTTTCTTCTCCACTCTTTCCGTACTCTCCCTCCCCCGGTGGATTGCAATTTTACCAACCACGACAGCGTTCCTTCAGCATTTTCAAATAACCTGAACTCATCATGCCTCTCTGTCTCCTTGTTTCAGGAAAGGAGAGAAGCGTGGGTCAAAAATCCAAATTTGGAGGGAGACCAACAAGAGGCTGGACCCCATCCTATCAGGGCTATTTGTAATCTGCGTTATAGAGGGTTCTCTATAGAATTATTTTATTCACTTTGTTGTGTTAAATATATAAGAAAGATTTAGTATTATAACAATAATATGTTATATTTGTATTTTTTTTCTTTTTTAATATAAAAGATGGAGGATGCAATAAAATTTTATTATGATGTAGTTTCATCAAAAGAACTCATCTGAGGAATGTAAGCGAAATCATTAGCGTCTTTTTTAAAAAAAATATTTACATTAAAACTCAAATCTTTATGCCAATAAAAAAAGTTTGTACGATTGGAATAACTTTTTTTGTTTACAGAACAACAATCAAGAAAAGAATATTATTGTTGTTCTATTGTCACTTGTTACCTTACTGTATTTCAATGTTATAAACTAATTTTAAGGAAAGGAGAAGAAAGTAACGTGTTCAATTTGCTAAGCCGGATGTTTTGAAGAGAATGATAGAAAATTAAATAAATTAAAAAAAAAAAAAAGTATGCCTCTAGGTCCCCATTTCTTTTATCTCGAGGCTCAAATATTATTGTAGGCCCTCATTTGCTACGTGTAATATACTCTTTATTGATCATCTCACCCTCTTGATACTTGTCATTGGCTTCATTTGAGTACCTGCCTGAAATGCCGAATGCTGAATGAAGAAATTATGATCCTAGAAATTGGACTTACATGAGGATGTGATGGATCTTATTGTATAATACTGCCCAAACTTACCCAAGATGGGTAGAAGGGTCCGCAATGGAACCGTTAATCCTCTTAAATTACAAATTTATGCCTTTATAGCTATTATCAGTATACATTTAGAAATTTGAAATCATACAATAGAGTGAATAACAAGTATTATAATTGTTGCGATAGTCACCAGTAATTTCGATGGGATTAATCGGAACAACGTCATTATCGAAACCTTGCTCTATCTGTAGCACGTTTTCTTTTTCTTTTTTGTTAAATAATTTAAAATTAATGAAGGTAAGAATGGCACGTAGGCCTTTCCAACCCATTAGGTTTTTTTGGGGCGAAGGCAGAGCCCTTGGCAATCCGTATCCCAGGGTTGCTTTCAAGCCCAAGCTCGCCTTGCTTGGTGAAGTAACGAAGAAAAGTGAAATGGAATTGATACCAGAAGAGGCTGAACCACGCACGCAGACAGAGAAAGAGAGAGGGAGCGAGGGAGAGAGAGCGCGCGTTCACGTGTATTTGTGGTAGTTTTGGGGGCACCTTGAAGCACATATCATGCTTCACTCCCTTTGACACTATTATAAAGTATATTGTCCCTAGCTGTAAAGTCTCTCAATTATTGTTGTAGGTGGACCCAATTATTTTGTTTCTACACACGTGAATCATGTAGCATTTGGTCCCCTTCATCATCAATTATTTTTATTATATTTAGAAGCAAAATAGAAGAATATAAAATTATTTATGTTGAAAATAAATTTTGCTTCCATCAAAGTTCAGTATGATGCTTAGCCTAATGTAACTGATAATTATAAAAGATCTTCGATCGGAAACTCCTTCAGTGGCTGAATCCCTCTCGGATTTCTACAGTGGTCGAATTCCTCTAGCGGCCGAACTCCTTCCAAACTTTTTCTTCAGTCGAATTCCTTCAGGAGCCGAACTTCTATCGGACTTCGCCTTCAGTCGGATTTCTTCAGGAGCCAAACTCCTTCCGGACCTCTCCTTCAGTCAAATTCTTCCAGGAGCCGAACTCCTTTCGGACTTTTTCTTCAGCCGAACTTCTCCATCAGTCGAACTCCTTCAGTCGAACTTCTCCACCAGTCAGACTTCTTTTGGACTTCTCCATCAGTCGAGCTTCTCCACCAGTCAAAATCCTTCTGGACTTCTCCATCAGTCGAATTTCATCCGGATTCGTTCAGTGGATTACTTCCAGATTTCAAGTAGTATTTCTTTCGGATAATCCCCTCTAGCCGTATTTTTTTAGGAGTTCGAACTCCTTTGGAATTGACGTACGTCAAAGCTCTTCACCCCTCCACGTGGTCTCGAGCGGCTCAATACCGGACGGTTACGACTGTCACTATCAGTTTATTACAGGCGGCACTCCTCTTCGTAACAAATCTCATGCGGTTCCAAGCGGCCAGCTACCAGACGGCTATGGCTGTCACTATCAGTCTGCTATAGATGGCACCCCTCTCCATAACAAATTCCATGTGGTTCCGAGTGGTCAGCTACCGGACGGCTATGGCTGTCACTATCAGTCTACTCTAGGCTCCATTTATAAAAGGAACCCTTCAGATATGTTTTCTATAAGCTTTCTTCTCCTTTCCAAAACTCTGCTGAGTTCTTTTCTGAGCACTCCATTTCTGTTAATCAGAAGAACCGACTTGATTGTCGGAGGATCCTGCCGAAGCCACCATCACTGACTCTGGACGGGACTTTATTTTGCAGGTCACCGATGGCGACCTCTTCTTCCTCAACTCCAGCTCAATCCGGCATCGATCAGATTCTGCACCAACAGGATTGGCACTAGAGGAAGGATCCTCTGTTCCTGAGGTACCCTTGTTCTTAAAGAAGTGCTCAGTCGATCCTTTAAATCTTTTTCTTCAAGGCTCATCTCTATTCTTTTCCTCGATCCCAAGAAATGCCTCCAAAGAAGGCGACTATTCGGAGATCTACCGCTTTTACCGCCAGATTCGAGTCAGACCCATCCGTTCCTGCTCCAGCATCGGTGCTTCAACCTCCTCCACCGATGGCCATGGTAGATTCGAAGCAGTTTAATCTGCTGATGCAGCGGATTCAGGGCCTCACTGAGATGGTGCAGGCCATACGGCAGCCTTCGACGGTGATTTTGCCAGGAAACCCAACATCGGAATGTCAAAAATTGGTCCCAAGAAAGGGTACTTGGGCTAGCATACCCATCGCCCTTGGGAAGGAGAAATAGAGAGCAGAGGATTCTTATTCAGATCATGATTTTTCTCCAGAAGAGTCCTTCCCCATCTATAGTCGGAAGCCTTCTAAGATCTGCGATCGAGATGACGTTCTCGATCAGAAATTATGGGAGATGAACCGATGGATTGAGGAACTTCGCCACATCGCCCTAGCTCACCATGATGGCATCCGCACCGATCTCCCTTTCTCTCCTCGAATTATGTAAGAGTCCATTCCATCGAACTTCAAACTTTCCCAATTTGAAAGCTACGACGGAACCTCTAATCCGATCGATCACCTGGAGGCCTTCCGAACTATGATGCTGCTCCATAGCGCACCAGACGCTATCTTATGCTGAGCTTTTTTGTCTACCTTAAAAGGAGCAGCAAGAAACTGGAACTCGACGTTGAAGCCGAGTATGATCTTCTCCTTTGACCAGATGAGCCATCAGTTTGTGGCTCACTTCGTCAGCAGCTGACGTCCACATCGAGGTTCAGATTTCTTGATGAATATCAAGGAGGGAGAATCTATCCGGACTTACGTCATCCGATTTAATGCTGCTACATTAGAGGTCTAGAACTTGGACCAGTCTGTTGCAATGGTCGCACTTAAGGACGACCTTCAGCAGAATAATTTGTTGTTCTTCCTGGAGAAGAAGTACCTCAAGGACTTTGCCGATCTGCTAGCTCGAGCTAAGAGATATGCCTGAGCGGAAGAAGCCTTCAAATTGAAAGATGAGAAAGCCGCGGAAGAGCGGCAGATGGGTGAGCCTAATAAACTCACAGCTAATAGAGGACCGAATGAAGTTTGGCCATACTCATGGACTCCCCCCGAGTGTAAGCGAGCTCGAACTCCTCCTTGGGCTCGTCGTCAAAGAAGTCCCGATAGAAGGGCGTGAAGAAGTTCTCCCCTCAAAAGAAGAATTACGATCTTTTCCAAATAAGCGCAATCGAAGCAAGTACTGTTCGTATCATCATGATCACGACCATGATACTAAAGAATGCATTCAGCTCCAATACGAGATCGAGGAGCTCATAAGGAGAGGCTGGTTGGATCGATTCCTCAGACACCAATCTGAAGCAAGTGAAGATCGACCGAGGGCAGTATCACAGTCAGAACCACCAAGGAGGGAGGAACAACAAAAAGATCGACCGTCTCTCAGCATCATCAACACTATCTCTGGGAGACTTAGTGCTTCAGCAAGCCACCATCTCTCGACCTCGGAGCTAGAGGAAGCTTGCCCCAAATTGGAAAGATTCGTATGAAATAGAGGAGGTCATTCGGCCTGGAGCTTATCGCCTGAAGGAGCTCGGAGGAACAACATTCCCACAACCTTAGAATTTAGAAAATTTGAGAATGTGCTATTAGTAATTTTTCTCCAATAAAACTTCTTCATTTCAACATTATTATTTCTTGGTGCAAAAACTATATGATGATAGAAAAAAAATAATCGAAAGTGGCCATGTTAGAAACAGGTGGAGAACCTCGTCCTAACATGAGCAAGTCGAAGACCTCCAATTATTTAAGACAGAAGGAGGAGAGAGGCTCTGACAATAACCCTTATGTATCCCTACAGTCCGTTAGGAATATGAGAAGAACCTCTTCCTAACGTGAGCAAAGTCGAAGGCCTCATTCATTTTAGACGAGATGAGAAGAGAGGCCCTGACGGTGACCCTTATGTGCTCCTAGTGCTATATTAGGAATAGGAGGAGAACTTCATCCTAACATGAGCAAGTCAAAGACCTCCGGTTATTTAAGATAGGAGGAGGGGAGAGTCCCCGATAATGGCCCTTATATGCCCTTACAGTCCGTTAGGAATAGGAGGAGAACCTCGTCCTAACATAAGCAAAGTCAAAGACCTCGTTTATTTTAGACGAGGTGAGAAGAGAGGCCCCGACAACAGCCCTTATATGCCCCTAGTGCCGTATTAGGAATAGGAGGAGAACCTCATCCTAACATGAGCAAGTCGAAGACCTCTGATTATTTAAGACAGAAAGAGGGGAGAGGCCTCGACAATGGCCCTTATGTGCCCCTACAGCCCGTTAAGAATAGGAGGAGAATCTCATCCTAACGTGAGCAAAATCAAAGACCTCATTCATTTTAGACAAGGTGAGAAGAGAGGCTCTGACAACAGCCCTTATGTGTCCCTACAGTCTGTTAGGAATAGAAGGAGAACTCCATCCTAACGTGAGCAAAGTCGAAGGCTCCGTTTATTTTCAGACGAGGTGAGAAGAGAGGCCCCGACAACGGTCCTTATGTGCCCCTACAATCCGTCAGAAATAGGAGGAGAACCTCGTCCTAATGTGAGCAAAGTCGAAGGCCCCATTCATTTAGAGAGGTGAGAAAGAGGCCCTGACAATGGTCCTTATGTGCCCCTACAGTCCATCAAAAATAGGAGAAGAACCTCCTAATGTGATCAAAGTCGAAGGCCCCATTCATTTAGACGAGGTGAGAAGAGAGGCCCGACAATAGCCCTTATGTACCCCTATAGTCCATAGGAATAGAAGGAGAACCTCATCCTAACGTGAGCAAAGTCGAAGGCCTCGTTCATTTTAGATGAGGTGAGAAGAGAGGCCCCGACTTGGCTGGAGATAAGATCTCCCCCGAGCTTCAACCTTCAATAGAAGATAAGATCTCCTTCAACCTCGGCTGGAGATAAGATCTCCCCCAAGCCTCAACCTTCAACAGGAGATAAATCTCTTTCAACCTCGATCGGAGATAAGATCTCCTCCGAGCTTCAACTTCAACAGGAAGATAAGATCTCCTTCAACCTGGCTGGAGATAAGATCTCCCCCGAGCTTCAACTTCAATAGAAGATAAGATCTTCCTTCAAGATAATCTTTTTCAATAGAGATAAGATCTCCTCCAACCTTCGCTGGAGATAAGATCTTCTCCAAGCTTCAGAAGATAAGATCTCCTTCAACCTCGACTGGAGATAAGATCTTCCCGAGCTTCAACTTCAATAGGAGATAAGATCTCCTTCAACCTCGGTCGGAGATAAGATCTCCCCTGAGCTTCAACTTCAACGAGAGATAGGATCTCCTTCAACCTCAGTTGGAGATAAGATCTCCTCCGAGCCTCAACCTCAATAGGAGATAAGATCTCTTCAACTGAAGATAAAATCCCTCCTGAGCTTCAACTTCAATAGGAGATAAGATCTTCTACAACCTTGGCCGGAGATAAGATCTTTCCCGAGCTTTAACAGAAGATAGAATCTTCTTCAACTTCAATAGGAGATAAGATCTCCTACAACCTCGGCTGGAGATAAGATCTCCTCCGAGCTTCAACTTCAATAGGAGATAAGATCTCCTACAACCTCAGTTGGAGATAAGATCTCCTTCGAGCTTCGATAGGAGATAGGATCTCCTTCAATCTTGGTCGGAGATAAGATCTCCTCTGAGCTTCAATTTCAATAGAAGATAGAATATACTTCAACTTCGACCGGAGATAAGATCTTCTCCGAGCTTCAACCTCGATAGAAGATACGATCTCCTTCAACCTCGGCTAGAGATAAGATCTTCCACAAGCATCAACTTCAAAAGAAGATGAGATCTCTTTCTACTTCAACCGAAGTTAAAATCTCTCCCGAGTTTCAACCTCAATGAGTGCAGAGCTCGAAAAAAAATTTCGGCAGTTATCTTTTTTGTACTCCCTTTCTTCGAATTCCGAACTTAGAAGTGGGAGGACTATTGTTGGGAATAAATTTCGCTCTCATCGAAGTCCAGTCTGATGATTAGCCTAATGTAACTGATAATCATAGAAGAGCTTCGATCAAAAACTCCTCCAGCGGTCGAACTCCTTTCGGACTCCTACAGCGGTCGAACTCCTCCAATGGTCGGACTCCTTCTGGACTTTTCCTTCAGTCGGATTTCTCTAGGAGTCGAACTCCCACCGAGCTTCACCTTCAGTCGAATTTCTTCAGGAGCCAAACTCCTACCGAGTTTCTCCTTCAATTGAATTCCTCCAGGAGCCAACCTCCCTCCAGACTTCTCCTTCAGTCGAATTCTTTCAGGAGTCGAACTTCTTTCGGACTTCTTCTTCAATCGGATTCCTTCAGAGTTGAATTTCTTTCGAACTTCTTCTTCAGTCAGATTTCTTCAAGAGCCGAACTCCTTTCAGACCTCTTCTTTAGTTGGATTCCTTCAGGAGCCGAACTCCTTCCGAACATTTTCTTCAGTCGAATTCCTCCAGGAGCCGAATTTCTTCTGAACTTCTCCTTCAGTCGAACTTCTCCATCAGTCGAACTCCTTCAGTCGAACTTCTCCACCAGTCGAACTTCTTCTGGACTTCTCTATCAGTCAAGCTTCTCCACCAGTCAGAATTCTTCTGGACGTCTCCATCAGTTGAACTCCATCCAGATTTCTCCAACGGATTACTTTCAGATTTCAAGTAGTATTCCTTTCAGATGATCCTCTCTAGCCGTATTCCCTTTAGGAGTCCGAACACCTCTAAAATTGACGTATGTCAAAGCTTTTCACCCCTCCATGTGGCCTCGAGCAGCTCAGTACCGGATGGCTATGGCTGTCACTATCAGTCTGCTACAAGCGGTGCCTCTCTCTGTAATAAATCCCATGCGGTCCCGAGCTGTCAGCTATCGGATGGCTACGATTGTCACTATCAGTCTGCTACAGACGATGCCCCTCTACATAACAAACCTTATGCGGTTCCGAGCAGTCAGCTACTGGATGGCTACGGTTGTTACTATCAGTCTGCTCCGAGCTCCATCTATAAAAGAGATCCTTCAGATACGTTTTCTCTAAGCTCTCTTCTTCTTCCAAAAATTCTGCTGAATTCTTTTCTGAGCACTCCATTCTTATTGGTCAGAAGAGTTGACTTGATCATTAGAGGGTCCTGTCGGAGCCACCACCATCGATTTTAAGTAGAATTTTGTTTTATTAATCACCGACGGCGACCTCTTCTTTCTCAACTCTAGTTCGATCCAACGTTGATCAGATTCTATATCAATAATTTAATTAAATTATTATTATTATTAAATAAGTATTTAAAATTGTTGGACCAAATTGCTGTTTAAAAAGTAAAATAAATATTGATGCATCATGCAGTTTTTTGCCCTATTTAACTCCGCTTAGAATAATTTATTTTTGGGTAAAGAGAAGCATGAATAAGTTAACCCGAATAAGTGGGCTAGCTTACTCCACTTCTAACCTTGAGAAGGAATAGACTATAGAGCAAGGAGGAGATTCTTGTCCTTCTTCTCTGCCATTTGGATGGTGAAAGACGTGGGGATCCATCTTGGGCCGTGGGAATAACGTTTAACAGTGTACAAATCTGGCAGCAGTTAATGCGAACAGGTCCTTTGTTGGCAGCTTGCTGCCATGCCAATTCAGAGCACCTCCATACGTATGAGCTGCTCCATCATTGCTTGGACTCATTGGGTGGCATTTACTCTATCATCAATGAATTAGGTGATGTAGCTAAGAAGTACTGGATTTTAATTTCATGTTTCACAAGAAGGTAGACTGTACTTGAAATGTTGGCAGGATCGATGGATTGAGTGAACCACGATTGATTACCAAAGAATATAAAACCAAACATACCCCATATATTAAAATAATAGTATGTAGGGATCATACATTGGTACGAGAACCTTTCTAATAAACAAATTACTCATTTAGAAATTCATGTAAAATTATTTTTTTAAAATATAAAAAAAATTATATTTTTATTTTCTTAGGCAAAAGACTGCTAATATATTTGTGTACATAAATCTCACATGATGGTATTAGCATATACGCATATATATATATATAGAGAGAGAGAGAACTCATCTTCAATGATAAAGGTGGATTGAAGGATTTTTTTATCAAAGTATTGGGTTGCAGATTTTTTGGGAGCTTGGATTTGAACAAGAGTTGAATCTTGAGTTTCAGCAATAGATTTATCTTTTTTATAGGATACCAATTGAGAGAAAAACTCTATCTCTGGCATATATATCTTTTTCATATCTTTGGCTTGTCTAGTGGCAACCTGCTGTATTGGATCTTGAGCTAACTTGATTGTATCCTATTAAAAAAATACTGCATACCTGTTTGATGATGTGGGATTGGAGGTTTGCTTCATACTTGCTTCTGTAGCCTGTTCAATGACTTCAAGCCATATTTGGATTTTTTGAATTGGATTTTTGGCTGGCGTCCCAGTCAGATGGGCTTAGGATTTTGAGAATTTTTGAGTAAAGTGTTAAGTAACTTCAAGAAATTGAAAATCATTTTCTAGAGGTAGTAAGTCCCGCAGTCCCATTTGAGGTCAGAAAGTGTCATTGTTGGGCAGGACAATTAGTCATATTTGGAAAATGGTTTCTCTTTTTATTGTGGCATTGGAGGTTACTAGTGGCATAACACCTTACTAGTGGCATTTAGACTCAACCGCCAGCCTCGCTGAAGCCTACAGAAGAAGACCCATTGGCTGTAGAAGATCCACTCCAAGAAATTCAAGCCCAAGTCCATCTACATCAAACACTTACAACACCAACGAAGATTTCAGAAGAAGACTTGTTCTCTTCCCTAGATCCAAAAGGAGTTGCTCAGCTTATTTTTCCAAAAGGATGGCATTTTTAACCCAAGGATCCTTTCAAGACCCAATCCTGGTTTGAAACTATTCTGAGGGACACCCACTCAGTATTTATCAGACACTACCATGACAAAATCAATTCTCAAGTCTACACACACTCTACTGTATAGATCCTCAAAGTCTTAAGCTTATCTGATTGGGACGCCAGCCCATTAAGCTATAAAAAATTGATCCAAGATCATCCACTTCAATACTTCAACTATTAGGATTACATGACAGCATGGTACCATGCTTTCCTCTATCAAAATTCACTTTATAAACACTCCTGACTTTTTTACTTCAAAATAAATATAACGTACCACTTTTCTTATTGGTTTGGCACCTAGTGAAACTATTTTGGAGCTATCCCTAAAATCCTCCCAAACCATGTCCATGAAGGTTTGGCTAGTCTAGTGGCAACTTGCTGTATTGGATCTTGAGCTAACTTGATTGTACCCTATTGAGAAAATGCTCATACCTATTTGATGATGTGGAGTTGGAGGCTTGCTTCATACTTGCTTCTGTAGTCTATTCAATGACTTCAAGCCATGTTTGAATTTTTTGAATTGAATTTTTAGAAGAAGATGGCTGTTTGAGTGGTTGTTTTTTGGGGGCCATTAGGTATTCACCATAGCACACAGAAGAAGACCCAGCTTCGCTGAAGCCTACAGAAGAAGATCTATTGGCTGCAGAAGATCCACTCTTCTAAGAAATCCAAGCCTAAGTCCATCTACATCAAATACTTACAACACCAATGAAGATTTCAGAAGAAGACTTGAGGCCCACCAAACCAGTGCTTTTTCATCCTCCTCAACAAATTCAAGCTCAGCAATAGATTCAAGCAGTATAGACCAATCCACGTCATCCAGTCTTTCAACGAACTTTCTCGATCCATTAGCAGATATATGACCATGACCAACAAGCCTAATCATAGTCCCATCCATCTCAATCAAAGGCAATCATCAAGCCCATGATTTTTTATCCATGGTTTTACCAAAACAAGGGGAGCCCATGATTTCTACCCATGGTTTTCCAACATTAAGGATACAAAGACAACTCAAAGATACAAAAGACAAAGTCATCAAAAGCATCAAAAGATGCTCTTAAAAGCCCTCCTAAAATTAGCTCCACCTGCAGTTTTCACCCGTGATTGTTTCAAAAATCAGCAGCACTTGCAGTTTTCGCCCTTGGTTTTTCTAAAACCCAGCAACGCCCACAGTTTTTGCCCCGATTTTCTCCAATAGATGGAATCTCAAGGATGATGACTCAAAAGATGTCCCTTCGGACTTCAGTCAAGTTCAAATCCGCAAATGCCTATAAAAGAAGATGAAGACCTCAGCTCAAGAGCATTGGGGGAAAATAAAAAAAAATCAGCAAAAACATCGGCTACTTCCAGCCACCTCTCCTTCCTCTAGTCCCTTTCTCCTTTGCAAGTCCTCTATACCCAAACTCTCCCTCTTCAACCTCTCCTCTCCTCTCCAAATCCTCTTGTATCAAACTTCTTTGTATGTGTTTAAATGCTTTTGTAAAAAAGTGTGATCTTTCGAAGTGTGTTGTGTTGTTCCTACGGCTACTCGGAGCCACAGCCGTAGATCAGATCTCTTACATAAATCTGAGTGTTAATCTAGCAAACTGAAGAAGATCTAAGAAAGATGAGAGAAGCTAGGATTTTTGGCATTGGAACCATAGAGAAGAGAGAAGAGGGTTAAGGAGAAAAGCTCAATTGTATTCCAACCTTATTGTAAAAGTTACAATATCCTGATTTATATACCTTAGAGTTTTCACATAAATCATAATAAATTCCAGCTCAAAAACTTTCTTAGGCTAACCCAACCTATACATGAATTAGCCCTCTTAAGACCTCTTGAACCAGGTCTTAAGACCCCTAGGATCAACCTAGACCCTAGCCCAAAATAGACCCTCGCGTAACTCTACCCGCACACTAAGCCGGCACTGAGTTGGCTAAGTTCCACTGGGTCGGCTCAGTCTGAAACTGAGCTGACCCAATCTTGTGCCGTCCCTGTAGTCCGAAATACGCAGCTCTCTACTTTGTCTGTGCTCTGAGACTTAGCTGACTAGTTTTGAATTGAGTCGGCTAACCTACAGAAATTTTTTTTTCTGTAGTCTTCAAGCTTTGGCTTTGGTTCCTTGCTCCACCTTGTGTTCTAGATCTCCGAAGCATCAATCAAGCCCCTTGAGGCCCTCAATACTTGAATCTCAAGCCCGTGAAGAGCTATATGCCGTCTTCACCCTAGGACAACTCCTGTCCTAGTCTTAGGACCACATCTATCCTAGCCTCCCCAGAGCCCTCACCCTGGCTCCGCCCGTGGCCTCCCAAGGCTTGGGAGCACTATATCATCTACAATCTCCACCTTAGTGCGCCCAAGTTTTGGCATACCTAGCAACATCCTCCTGCATAATCCCACTATCCCTACATGTCCTGATAGCCCCTCGTGCTCAATTTGCCACTGCCATTCTTCTTTAACTACTGAGCTCTCTTTGAGATCTTCGGGATGACCGCTTCCACCACTGAAGTCCTTGGCTTGTTCCTCTGCACCACCTTTGGAGTTGTAGGTATTCTTTTGCTTGACAGCTACATCACTTATCCTAAACTTTTCTGGAGATCATGCAATGTTTCTTTACCGGCACTCGCCACATATTCTGATGCTCCACCTAACATTGTCCCTCAGAGCCATGCCTATCTTCCTGCACAATCCTCTCCACCTAAATTTGTACAGCCCCGACACTGGTGCTGATATATAGGTCCTTCCTTTGCACCCTTTTGCTCTGAACCCGTGTCACAGCTTCCTCCACCCATGAAGCCACTTCTGTCCGATGCCCTATCTAGAGCTAAAGTCCCCCTGATGCCGCAGAAGCCGACTCTATCTTCGAGTTCTTCGAGGCCAACCATCCAACGCTGCACTGCTGGATCTACCGCTGTATCTCGAACACCATCGCTGCCCCTTCGGATCCTCTGCACTTTATAGACCTATCCGAAACTATCTCAGATACACCATACCTTATGGGCTCCTCTGAAACCATCAAGAGCTCATCCAAATCTTCACTTTTAGCAACTGTACTGATGGAATCTAAGCTTTCTCCTTTCTTGCACTTCTTCCAAAGCAGACACTCTCGCTTAAAGTGTCATACTTCTCCACACTTAAAGCATCTCTTGGATCCCTTACTGTCCCTCTGTTCGTCCTTCTTCTTTTCTTTCCTATGCTTCTCTGAAATCACAAGACTCTCCTGGAAGACCTTCCTCTTCATCATCCATTTCCGCTGCTCGTTGGATTTGAGCACTGATACGATCTCCTCGTACACCAGTATCTTCTTACGATATAGCAAAGTTGTCACCAATGGATCGAAGCTCCCAGATAGCAAACACAACAATAATAGACTCTTATCCTTTTCTTCTAAATCCACCCCTATATTGAGCAAGTCCATGCTTATCCGATTGAATCATTGAATATGTCCTACAACATCCTCGCCCTCCTACATCTGAAGATTGTATAGTTGCTTCTTCAGCATCAATTTATTGCACATATTCTTTTTCATGTACAACTGTTGTAACCTCGACCATAATTTCTTGGCTGTTCTCTCTTTTAACACACCATACAAAACCTCATCCGCCAAACAAGTCTTAATCATGGCACATGCCCTTTTCTCCAAGGACACCCACTCCTTGTCTGTCATCTCTCCCGATCTATCTTTCAAGGTCGAATCCAGCCTCATTTGGACCAGCAGATCCTCCATCCATACCATCCACATCATAAAACTTTTTTTTCCATCAAACTTCTCTAATCCTACCTTCAACATGCTATTCTCCATGATCAATCCAAATCAAATAACAGCAAATAGGTACATCTGAGAAATACCTTGACTAGGGATGGTGGACAGCAGTCCTGTGATCTCTTTCTTCCTCACAAAGCTTGGAGAAAGCCTTTTGATCTGAATCTCGCTGCTGATCTCTGCTAAAAACCGATCTTCTTCCTCCTCCATGCTCAATCGAGCTCTAATACCAATTGTTGTTCCTACGGTTACTCAGAGCCACAACCGTAGATTTGATCTCTTGCGTGAATCTGGGTGTTAATCCAATAAATTAAAAAAGATCTAAGAAAGATGAGAGAAGCTAGAATTTTTGGCATTAGAACCAGAGAGAAGAGAGAAGAGAGTTAGGAAGAAAAGCTCAATTGTATTCCAACCTTATTGTAAAAGTTACAATATCCTGGTTTATATATCTTAGAGTTTTCACATGAATCCTAATAAACCTCAGCTCAAAAGCTTCCCTAGGCTAACCTAATCCATACATGAATTAGCCCCCTTAAGACCTCTTGAACCAGGCCTTAAGACCCCTAGGATCAACCCAGACCCTAGCCCAAAATAGACCCTCGCGTAACTCTGTCCATGCACTGAGCTGGCTCAGTCTTAGCACTGAGCCGGCTAAGTTTCACTGGATCGACTCAGTCTGAAATTGAGTCGACTCTGTCTGAAATTGAGCTGGCCCAGTCTTGTGCCATGCCAGCAGTTCAGAACGTGCAACTCTCTATTTTGTCTGTGCTCTGAGACTTAGCCGATCCAGTTTTGGATTGAGCTGACTAACCTACAGAAAATTCTTTTTCTGCAGCCTTCAAACTTCGACTTTGGTTTCTTGCTCCACCTTGTGTTTCAGATCTCTGAAGCACCAACCAAGTCTCTTGAGGCCCTCAATACCCGAACCTCGAGCCCATGAATAGCTACATGCCGCCTCCACCCTAGGACAACTTCTGTCCTAGCCTCCCCAGAGCCCTCATCCTGGCTCCACCCATGGCCTCCCAAGGCTTGGGAGCACCATACTACCTACATGCTGTTCATCACCTGAAGCTTTTGTAAACAAGTATGCTGTTCTTCATTTTGGTATGTAAGATATTTAATATAACCAATTATTTTTTTCAATCTCTTTTCAAGCCTCCTCCAAGAAATCCAAGATGAAATAATCCCCAAGTGATATTATGTAACTTGATTTGATTGATTAGAGTGGTAGCAGGCTTCCATCCTTTCTGATGGAAATGGCATTCTATATTATGGCATCTTGTTGATTTGAAGAGAAGAGGATCCAATGTCGCATGGTGGATCTGCAAAAGAAAAGATATTCTACCAATTGGTAGAGGATTAGTCAAGAAAATATTTCTTTTTTTCTTTCTTCTTTTTTTTTCCCATTGATCTTCTCTTTTTTGAAGGGCCTGCTTCATGATTTTGTCTTAAAATACATCCTTCTGGGTATTTCTCCTCATATTGTATCCTTTTGGAATAATTTTTTGGATCAAGAAGAATGTTCCAATTACCTTCATCTTTTCTAGGGATAGATAGCGGCAAACTTGTTGTTACCTAAATTCTTCTATCTGTCCAACACTTTTGATTTTTTAGAACATTGGCCATCCAGTAGACATTAAGATAATTTACAGTTGTGAAATCTTTTACATGGAGGTCTTCAATAAGATTGTGAATAAATTTTGCTTTAGGCCTTGCTTGCATTGAAAATATGTAGTTATTTTATTGAGACAAGTAAATATGATAAATTTGAAATGAAAAGACTGCAGATCCTATTCTTCTTTCTTTAATTTCACTGTAGATACTCATTTTTAAATATCTTTAATAATATCCTGCATGAATCAGAATAGTGAAAACTACTCCAGAAAATTTATCAGTAGGGTAATTTCAGTCTACTATTGTTGTTTTGATAATTCCTTTGTAAAGGGCTCTGACTTCTAACTTGTTCTAGTTTCTATTAAAGAGCGGTATTGAGAGTTTTGGGTAGGTACTCCATTCAATAATAATATACTTGAAAAGCTTTTTGAATAATTGCTTTACTTCATCTGGTTGAATGACTTTGTGAAGAATAATTCCTTGAATATCAGAAGGCAGAGTCTTTTTGACTATTTTCTAGGAATCAAATCTCTTTCTTTTGGCTGGTGTCGATAAATTTGATGGTATTTTTTATGGAGTTTCTAAAAGTTGTATTTTTTCATGGGAAAGTACTTTTGCATGACTTAGGAATGCAAATCTATTTGTGATAGAAAAATAGAATTCTATTGAAATGAGAAAAGAATACTTCTTTTTGATTTGGTTTTGGGAAGCTTCTGATTATGGAAGTGATTTTGTGAGGTTTGAATCTTCAGAAGAAGAATTTTGAGAGAAGGTGGGTTGCCCCTTAGGGGCCATCAGATCTCTCCCTTATAGGAGGTTTTGAAAATAGGAGTCAAAGGTTGATAAAATTTATTTTAAAATATCTTTTTTCAAAATAAATTTTGTGGACTAGCAATCAATATGGAGTAAAAGATCACTTTGAAATTTTAGAATGCATATAACAACATTTTTGGTGAAAATATTATCGATGATTTTTTAAAATTTTGATGGAGCATTTTTAAGTCTGAAAGATATTACATTCCACTCAGACTGGCCAAATAGGATGGTGAAAGCTGGTTTTAAGGACTTGATAACAAGTCTTGGGACACTTCTTTCTATCTCAGCTATTTTCTAAACATAGAAGGCTGAACAAGATAAAAGAAAACTACTTGGTCTGATTAATTTCTTGCCTAAAAGAGATTGGATTTTCTTTTCGCAATGATTCAACACATTTGAGTTCATTTGAATTGGTCTTGTCTTAGTAGGTATTTGTTTAAAGTTATCTTCATAAGGAAGATCAACAATGTATCTATGATGAGACCAAAAGACATTTGGTAGATCAGAATAATTTATTTTGATTAAATTTTGTTGAAATATTTGAAAGTAAAAGATCACTTTAAAATTTTAGAATGCATATAACAACATTTTTGGTGAAAATATTATTGATGATTTTTTGAAATTCTGATGGAGCATTTTTAAGTTCGAAAGACATTACATTCCACTCAGACTGGCCAAATGGGATGGTGAAAGCTGGTTTTAAGGACTTGATAACAAGTCTTGGGACACTTCTTTCTATCTCAGCTATTTTCTAAACATAGAAGGCTGAACAAGATAAAAAGAAACTACTTGGTCTGATTAATTTTTTGTCTAAAAAAGATTGGATTTTCTTTTTGTAATGATTCAGTACATTTGAGTTCATTTGAATTGGTCTTGTCTTAGTAGGTATTTGTTTAAAGTTGTTGACGCAGAATCTGATCGTCACCAGAATCCGCTGGAGTGGAGGCCGATGAGGTCGCCGTCAGGGATCTACAAAATAAAGTTCCATTCGGAGTCGGTGGGGAGGGGTGGCTCCGACAGGATCCTCCGACGATCAAGTCAGCTCTGGTCAACAGAAATGGAGTGCTCGGGAATGAGTTTCGAAGCTTAGAGAAGAAGGAGAGAGCTCGAAGATCAGAGATCAGAGAGGTTAGAGATTCGAGATTAGCGTATTTGGAGGGTTCTTTATAGGCGGAACTTAGTTGATGGTGATGGCCACACCGCCTGATAGAGAGCCATTGGGGCTGCATGAAGTTCGATACGAAAAGGAAGGCGTCGTCAGATGGATAGTGATAGCCACACTGGCAGATCATGGGCTGCATGGGACTGATTACGGAGAGAGTGGTGTCGCCAATAGTGGCGGCCATGTCGTCCGATCTTGTCGCTTATTGCAGACTGATGGCGACAGTTCATCTAGAGGAGTTTGGACTTGTAGGAGAGTTCGGCCGAAGGAGAAGCTCAGGAATGAGTTCGGCTCCCACAGGTGCCTAGCTGGGATGACGCAGAGAGAGTTTGGCTCTTGCAGGAGTCTGACTGAAGCTCGATGGTTGAGTTCGACTAAAGTCGACCGCTAAAAGTCCGAAGGAGCTCGACCGCTAAGTAGTTTGGTTGGCTGTAAAGGTTCGGCTAAGACCCATCTGCTGAAGCTCTTCCGTGGCTACTGGCCGTATCAGACTGGGCACCGAACTTGACTTCGGTAGGAGCGGGGTTTATCCCCAACAATAGCCTCCCCCACTTTCGAGTTCGAAACTCGAAGGAAGGGAGTGTAGAAAAGGCGACTGTCGAAGTTCTCTTCTGGGCTCTGTGCTGGTTCAGGTCGAAGCTTGGGGGAGATCCTATCTTCAACCAAGGTTGAGGTAGGCCTCATCCACTGCGATCGAAGTTGATATTGTCTCCAGCAGCCGAGGTTAACATGGGTGCTCGGGAGAGATCTGATCTCAAGATGAGGTTGTCTCCGATCTTATCTCTGGCCGAGGTTGTCTCAGCCGCTTGGAAGAGATCTTCTCTGATCGAGGTTGAAGTTGAAGCTCTCTAGCCGAGGTTGACACGGTCGCTCGGAAGAGATCCTATCTCTAGTCAAGGTCGAAGCTGAAACTCTCCAGTCGAAGTTGGCTCGGTTGCTCGGAGGAGATCTCGTCTCTAGTCGAGGTTGACTCGATCGCTCGAGAGAGATATTATCTCTAGTCGAGGTTGTTGCTCGTGTTAGGATGAGGTTCTCCTCCTGTTCCTAATCGAGGTTGACTCGATTGCTTGGGAGAGATCTTATTTCTAGTTGAGGTTGTCCATGGTCGCTCGGAAGAGATCTCGTCTCTAGCCGAGGTTGTCTCGGTCGCTCGAAAGAGATCTTATCTCTAGTCGAGGTTGTTGCTTATGTTAGGACGAGGTTCTCCTCCTATTTCTAATCGAGGTTGACTCGATCGCTCAGAAGAGATCTTATCTCTAGCCGAGGTTGTCCACGGTCGCTCGAAAGAGATATTATCTCTAGTCGAGGTTGACCCAATCGCTCGAAAGAGATCTTATCTCTAGCCGAGGTTGTCAACGATCGCTCGAGAGAGATCTTATCTCTAGCCGAGGTTGTCCATGGTCGCTCGGGAGAGATCTTATCTCTAGCTGAGATTGTTGCTCGCGTTAGGATGAGGTTCTCCTTCTGTTCCTAATCAAGGTTGACTCGGTCACTCGGAAGAGATCTTATCTCTAGCCGAGGTTGCCCACGGTCGCTCGAAAGAGATCTTATCTCTAGCCGAGGTTGACTCGATCGCTCGGAGAGATTTTATCTCTAGTCGAGGTTGACTCGATCGCTCGGAAGAGATCTTATCTCTAGTCAAGGTTGTCCATGATCGCTCGAAAGAGAACTTATCTCTAGCCGAGGTTGTCCACGATCGCTCGAGAGAGATCTTATCTCTAGCCGAGATTGTCCATGGTCGCTTGAGAGAGATCTTATCTCTAGCCGAGGTTGTTGCTCGCGTTAGGATGAGGTTCTCCTCCTGTTCCTAACCGAGGTTGACTCGATCGCTCGGGAGAGATCTTATCTCTAGCCGAGGTTGTTGCTTGCGTTAGGACGATGTTCTCCTCCTATTCCTAATCGAGGTTGACTCGGTCGCTCGGGAGAGATCTTATCTCTAGCCGAGGTTGTCCACGATTGCTCAGAAGAGATTTTATCTCTAGCCGAGGTTAACTCGGTCGTTCGAGAGAGATCTTATCTCTAGCCGAGGTTGTCCACGATCGCTCGGAAGAGATCTTATCTCTAACCAAGGTTGTTGCTCGCATTAGGATGAGGTTCTCCTCCTGTTCCTAATCGAGGTTGACTCGATCGCTCGGGAGAGATCTTATCTCTAGCCGAGGTTGTCCACAGTCATTCGGGAGAGATCTTATCTCTAGCCAAGATTGGCTCGATCGCTCGAAAGAGATCTTATCTCTAGCCGAGGTTGTCCACGGTCGCTCGGAAGAGATCTTATCTCTAGTCGAGGTTGTTGCTCGCGTTAGGACGAAGTTCTCCTCCTATTTCTAACAGGCTATGGGGGCACATAAGGGCCGCTGTTAGGGCCTCTCCCCCCATCTCGTCCTTTATGAATGAGGTCTTCACTCGGGAGAGATTTTATCTCTAGTTGAGATTGTTGCTCGCGTTAGGATGAGGTTCTCCTTCTATTCCTAACGCGATAATTATTGACTGTTTCTTTCCTATCATCGCATAGTTTTTGCATCTAGAAATAATATTATCAAAAGAAAAGAATTTTATTGAAAGAAAGTTATTGGCAGCACATCCCCAAATTCTGTGTTTTAAGGTTATGATAGCGTTGTTCCTCCGCATTTCTTTGACAGTAAGTCTTGGGGTGGATAACCTCCTCTATCTCATATTGGCCTTCTCAATTTGGAGCAAGCTCTTATCGCTGAGAGACGATGAATCATCGATGTACTAAACTCCTCCTAGGGGCAATGTGGATGATGTCATAAGGTGGCCGACCTTCTTACAGTCTCTGGCTATAGTAGCATCGAGCTCCTTACCGTCTCTGGCTATGGCAGTGCCCTTGTCCGATATTTTTCTGCTTCAGACTGATGCTGAAGGAATTTACCCAGTCACCCCTTTCTGCCGAGCTCCTCAATTTCATCTCGGAGCTGGATGCATTCTTCGGTGTCGTGGCCATGATCGTGATGGTAGAGACAGTACTTATTTCGATCGTGCTTGTTTGGAGGAGACTGTAACCCTTCTGATCTTGACAACTGGTTCTTCACTTCGGTGAGAATCTAGGTTCGAGAAGCATTGAGGGGAGCGTAGTCATGGAACCTTTCGAGAGGAGGACTTCTTTGCACCCCTCTGTCGGGGCTTCCTTGGTGGCGAGCTCGAGGAGTTCGGGCTCGCCTGCTTTCGGAGGGAGTCCTCGCTTGCCCTAGGGCGGTCGTGAGCGCGGCCAAACTTCATCTCACCTCCTATGAAATCTTTGTAGGGATCTTCCTTGGTGACATACTCGAGCGGGAGTTGCTTGCACCGAACTTCATTCCGACGATGAGATTTGAGGGGGAGTTCGGCCTCACTTACGTCGAACTTCATTCTGCAGGAGAACTTCGTTCCGCCCGCTTGCGCCGAACTTCATTCCGCTTTCTCGTGAAAAGGCTTCCGTGGGAGGATTTCATGCCCCTTTGTCGGGGCTTCTTCGATGATGAGCTTCGAGGTAGAGTTTGACCTCACTTACGCCGAACTTCATTCTGGAGAACTTCATGCCCCTCTGTTGGGGCTTTCTCGATGGCGAGTTCGGCGGCGAGCTCGACGGCCTCGTATATGTCGAACTTCTTTCTGTCCTCTTGGGTGAACGTCATGCCCTCTTGGTCAGGGCCCTTGATGGGGAGTTTGACGGTGAGCTCGGCGGCCTTGTCCACGCCGAACATCTTTTCGCCCTTCTGGATGAACTTCATGCCCTCTTGGACGACCTCGCCCATGGCGAGCTCGCGCTCCAGGTGAAGTTCGGCCTCATATACGCTGAGGAGGTCATGGACGCGGCCAAACTTCATTTCGCCTTCTTGCGAAACCTTTCGTAAAGAACTTCATGCTCCTGCGGGAGGGCTTCTGCTCTCCGTTTCTCCTTTCTTAGGGCCCGAATGCTCTTCCTTAAGGCCGATTCCTCGCATCCTCATGGTGGGTTTGCTGACAAAGTTCCCACCGAAGGTTGTCGCACAGCTAGCATCATCTCGGCGGGATGGGAGCAGATGGATCTGGCACGGAGGCCATCGATCGTCGAATCGAAGCTCTCCTGGAAGGTATTTTCTCTTCGAGAAAGAACTCTAGTAAGAAAGAAGAGAGATCTCCAGAGAGAAAAGAGAGAAATCATCGCCGAGCACTCCTTTAAGAACAAGAGAACCTCGGAGGTTCAAGTCCTTTCTCTAGCATCAATCTGTTGACGTAGAATCTGATTGTCGCCGGAATCTACTAGAATGGAGGCCGATGAGGTCACCGTCGGGGACCTGCAAAATAAAATTTCGTTTGAAGCCGGTGGAAGGGTGGCTCCGACAGGACCCTCCGACGATCAAGTCAGCTCTGGTCAACAGGAATGGAGTGCTCAGGAATGAGTTACGGAGCTTAGAGAAGAAGGAGAGAGATCAGAGATCAGAGAGGTTAAAGATTCAAGATTAGCGTATCTGGAGGGTCCTTTATAGGCGGAGCTTAGTTGATGGTGATGGCCATATCGTCTGACAAAGAGCCGTTGGGACCGCATGGAGTTCGGTACGAAGAGAAAGACATCGTCAGGCGGATAGTGACAGCCATACTGGTGGGTCATGGGCCGCATAAGGCTGGTTATGGAGAGAGTGGTGTCGTCAGTAGTGGCGGCCATGTCGTCCGATCTTATCGCCTATTATAGACTGATGGCGATAGTTCATCCAGAGGAGTTTGGACTTGTAGGAGAGTTTGGCTGAAGGGGAAGCTTGGGAATGAGTTTGGCTCTTGTAGGCGCCTGGCTGGAACGACGCGAAGAGAGTTCAGCTCTTGCGGGAGTCTGACTGAAGCTTGACGGTTGAGTTCGACTAAAGCCCGACCGCTGAAAGTCCGAAGGAGCTCGACCGCTAAGTAGTTTGGTTGGCTATAAGGGTTCGACTAAGACCCATCTGCTGAAGCTCTTCCATGGCTACTGGCCGCATCAGGCTGGGCACCGAACTTGACTTCGGCAGGAGCGGGGTTTATCCCCAATAATAGCACCCCCACTTCCGAGTTTGAAACTCGAAGGGAGGGAGTGTAGAAAAGGCGACTGTCGAAGTTCTCTTTTGAGCTCCGTGCTAGTTCAAGTCGAAGCTCGGGGGATATGCTATCTCTAACTGAGGTTGAGGTAGGTCTCATCCACTGCGATCGAAGTCGATACTATCTCCAGCAATCGAGGTTAACACAGGCGCTCGGAAGAGATCTAATCTCAGGATGAGGTTGTCTCCGATCTTATCTCTGACCGAAGTTGTCTCGGCCACTTAGGAGAGATCTTCTCTAATCGAGGTTGAAGTTGAAGCTCTCCAATCGAGGTTGACACGGTCGCTCGGAAGGGATCCTATCTCTAGCCGAGGTCGAAGCAGAAGCTCTCCAGCCGAGGTTGGCCCGGTCGCTCGGGGGAGATCTCGTCTCTAGCCGAGGTTGACTCAATCGCTCGAAAGAGATCTTATCTTTAGCCATGGTTGTTGCTCGCGTTAGGACAAGGTTCTCCTGTTCCTAATTGAGGTTAACTCGATCGCTCGAAAGAGATCTTATCTCTAGTCGAGGTTGTCCATGGTCGCTTGGGAGAGATCTTGTCTCTAGTCGAGGTTGACTTGATCGCTCGGGAGAGATTTTATCTCTAACCGAGGTTGTTGCTCGCGTTAGGATGAGGTTCTCCTCCTGTTTCTAACTGAGGTTGACTCGGTCGCTCGGAAGAGATCTTATCTCTAGTCGAGGTTGTCCACGGTCGCTCGAAAGAGATCTTATCTCTAGCCGAGATTGACCCGATCGCTCGAGAGAGATCTTATCTCTAGTCGAGATTATCAACGGTCACTCAGGAGAGATCTTATCTCTAACTGAGGTTGTCCACGGTCGCTCGAGAGAGATCTTATCTCTAGTCGAGGTTGTTGCTCACGTTAGGACGAGGTTCTCCTCCTGTTCCTAACTGAGGTTGACTCGGTCGTTCGGAAGAGATCTTATCTTTAGTCGAGGTTGCCCATGGTCGCTCGGAAGAGATCTTATCTCTAGTCGAGGTTGACTTGGTTGCTCGAAAGAGATCTTTATCTCTAGCTGAGATTGTCCACGATCGCTCAGGAGAGATCTTATCTCTAGCCGAGGTTGTCCACGGTCACTCGAAAGAGATCTTATCTCTAGCCGAGATTGTTGCTCACGTTAGGACGAGGTTTCTCCTCTTGTTCCTAACCAAGGTTGACTCGGTTGCTCGGAAGAGATCTTATCTCTTAGCCGAGGTTGACTCGATCGCTCGGAAGAGATCTTATCTCTAACCGAGATTGTCCATGGTCGCTCGGAAGAGATCTTATCTCTAACCGAGGTTATTGCTCGCGTTAGGACGAGGTTCTCCTCCTATTCCTAATCGAGGTTGACTCGGTCGCTCGAAAGAGATCTTATCTCTAGCCGAGGTTGTCCACGGTCGCTCGGAAGAGATCTTATCTCTAGTCGAGGTTGACTCGATTGCTCGAAAGAGATCTTATCTCTAGTTGAGGTTGTCCACGATCGCTCGGAAGAGATCTTATCTCTAGCCGAGGTTGTTGCTCGCGTTAGGATGAGGTTCTCCTCCCGTTCCTAACGGATTGTGGGGGCACATAAGGGCCGCTGTCAGGGCCTCTCTCTCCATCTCGTCCTTTGTGAACGATACCTTTGCTCGGAAGAGATCTTATCTCTAGTCGAGGTTGTTGCTCGCGTTAGGACGAGGTTCTCCTTTTGTTTCTAACGCGGTAATTATTGATTGCTTCTTTCCTGTCATCGCATAGTTTTCGCATTCGAAAATAATATTATCGAAAGAAAAGAATTTTATTGAAAGAAAGTTACTCGTAGTGCATTCCCAAATTCTGTATTTCAAGGTCGTGGTAGCGTTGTTCCTCCGCATTTCTTCAGTAGTAAGTCCCGGGGTGGACGACCTCCTCTATCTCGTGCTGGTCTTCTCAATTTGGAGCAAGCTCTTGTCGCTAGGTGATGATGAATTGTCAATGTACCAAGTTCCTCCCAGGGGCAATGTAGATGATGCCGTATGGTGGCCGACCTCCTTGCGGTCTCTGGCTATGGCAGCGCTGAGCTCCTTACCATCTTTGGCTATGGTAGCGCCCTTGGCCGATCTTTTTCTGCTTCAGGCTAGTGCCGAAGGAATTTATCCAGCCGCCCCTTTCTGACGAGCTCCTCAATTTTGTCTCGGAGCTGGATACATTCCTCGATGTCGTGGCCATGGTTGCGATGGTAGAGGTAGTACTTGTTTCGATCGTGCTTCTTTGGGGGAAACTGTAACCCTTATGGTCTTGGCAGCTGGTTCTTCACTTTGATGAGAATTTGGGTTCGAGGAGCATTGAGGGGGACGTAGTCGCGGAACCTTCCGAGAGGAGGGCTTCTTTGCACCCCTTTATCGGGGCTTCCTCGATCGCGAGCTCGAGGAGTTCGGGCCTGCCTGCTTTTGAAGAGAGTCATCGCTTGCCCTGGGGCGATCGTGAGCGCGGTCGAACTTCATCTCACCTCCTGTGAAATCTTTGTAGGGGTCTTCCTTGGTGACATACTCGAGCGGAAGTTGCTTGCATCAAACTTCATTTCGACGATGAGATTTGAGGGGGAGTTTGGCCTCACTTGCATCGAACTTCATTCCGCGGGAGAACTTCGTTCCACCCGCTTGCACCGAACTTCGTTCTGCTTTCCTGTGAAAAAGCTTCCATGCGAGGATTTCATGCCCCTTTGTCGGGGCTTTCTCGATGATGAGCTTCGAGGTAGAGTTCGGCCTCACTTGCGCCAAACTTCATTTCGGAGAACTTCATGCCCCTCTGTTGGGGCTTTCTCGATGGCGAGCTCGACGGCCTCGTACACGCCGAATTTCTTTCCGCCCTCCTGGGTGAATTTCATGCCCTCTTGGTCGGGACCCTTGATGGAGAGTTCGGCGACGAGCTCGACAGCCTCACCCACGTCGAACATCTTTCCACCCTCCTGGGTGAACTTCATGCCCTCTTGGACGGCCTCGCCCACGGCGAGCTCGCGCTCGAGGTGAAGTTCAGCCTCATATATGGTGGGGAGGTTGTGGACGCGGTCGAACTTCATTCTGCCTTCTTACGAAACCTTCCGTGGAGAACTTCATGCTTTTGTAGGAGGGCTTCTGCTCTCCGTTTCTCCTTCCTTAGGGCCCGAATGCTCTTCCTTAAGGTTGGTTCCTCGCGTCCTCATGGTGGGTTTGCTGACAAAATCTCCACCGGAGGTTGTGACACGGCTGGCATCATCTCGGTGGGATGGGAGCAGATGGATCTGGCGCGGAGGCCGTCGATCGCCGAGTCGAAGCTCTCCTGGGAGGCATTTTCTCTTCAAAAAAGAACTCTAGTGAGGAAGAAGAGAGATCTCCAGAGAGGAAAGAGAGAAATCATCACCGAGCACTTCTTTAAGAATAAAGGAACCTCAGAGGTTCAAGCCCTCCTTCTAGCGCCAATCTATTGACGCAGAATCTGATCGTCATCGAAATCCATTGGAGTGGAGGTCGATGAGGTCGCTATCGAAGATCTGTAAAATAAAGTCCTATCCGAAGTCGGTGGGGGGGTGGCTCCAGCAGGACCCTCTGACGATCAAGTCAGCTATGGTCAACAGGAATGGAGTGCTCAAAAATAAGTTTTGGAGCTTAGAGAAGAAGGAGAGAGCTCAGAGATCAGAGATCAGAGAGGTTAGAGATTCGAGATTAGCATATCTAGAGGGTCCTTTATAGGCGGAGCTTAGTTGATGGTGATGGCCATACCGCTTGACAGAGAGTCATTGGGGCCGCATGGAGTTCGGTACAAAGAGAAAGACGTCATCAGGCGGATAGTGATAGTCATACTGGCAAGTCATGGGCCGCATGGGGCTGGTTACGGAGAGAGTGGTGTCGTCAGTAGTGGCGGCCATGTCGTCCGATCTTGTCACCTATTGTAGACTGATGGCGATAGTTCATCCAGAGGAGTTTGGACTTGTAGGGGAGTTTGGCCGTAGGGGAAGCTCGAAAATGAGTTCGGCTCCCGCAGGCGCCTGACTGGGATGACGCAGAGAGAGTTTAGCTCTTACAGGAGTCTGACTGAAGCTCGATGGTCGAGTTTGGCTAAAGCCCGATCGTTGGAAGTCCGAAAGAGCTCGGCCGCTAAGTAGTTCGGTCGGCTGTAAGGATTCGGCTAAGATCCATCTGCTGAAGCTCTTCTATGGCTACTGGCCGCATCAGGCTGGGCACTGAACTTGACTTCGGCAGGAGTGGGGTTTATCCCCAACAAAAGTTATCTTTATAGGAAAGTTCAACAATGTGTCTATGATGAGACCAAAAGGCATTTGGTAGATCAGAATAATTTATTTTGATTAAATTCTATTGAAATGTTTGAATCTTATTTTTTTGTTTTGATGCTTGCAACTGTTCTTCTTGTTTTTGTTTTCTTTGGATTAGGTTAACTGAACTTCCTCTAAGAAGTTCAAGGATTTTGTAAAAAGATGGATTGATAAATTGGAAGAATAAGCCTTGTCCTAAGAAAAGATATGGCTTCAACATAAGTTGGTATTTCAAGATCATTAGTTTCTCTGATGGGGTTGATAGGTTTGAGGTTTTCGAGTTGGATCTTTGTTTGTGATATTTTCTTTTTGAGCTCATTGATTTTCTTTTGGAGATCCTAGATAGTGATCTCTTTTGTGTCTTTGGATTCAAACATCTTTAGGATATTATTCAAGTTATAAGTTTGAGCTTCTTTCTCCTTGTTGTCCTCAGTCAAGAAGTTTTTTAGTTTAATCAAGTATTGTCTTTGAAGTTCGGATTCTTGAATTTTATCAATAATATCAAGGAGTAAGTTTTATTCTTTGGTTATGACATAAATTTCTTCTTCTGATGTTGTTGAGTTTTGCGATTTTGAATAAGAGGTACTGGCATCAGAATTTAGAAAGAGGGCTTCTAAATTTTGTTTGATTGAGTTTAAGAGATTTGATTCATCTAGAACTATGTTGTTTATTTTGAATTTTATTTTATAGTCTGAACTGAAATATCTGGATTTGCCACACCTATAACAAATAGGTAGTTTTGAGGGTTTTTCCTTTTTTACAAAGGATTTTTTTTTTTGATTTTATAGGTTGGTGTAGGTTTAGAGTATATGATTTATTTTGGCTTAACTTTATTTTGAGTTTTTCAAAAAGATTTTGCTTTGTTTTGATACTGTTTGTATTTCTTTCAAAAAGAGTTTTTCAAAAAGAAGAAATTTTGCCTGGATTTTGATAGGTAGAAGGCCAAACTATTGGCAAAAACTTTCTAATTTCTTTTTATTTATTATTTATTCTTTTTAAGTTGTTGTTTGAGCTTTAATTCTATGTAGAGGCTTAATCCTTCTTCATTTATGGTGCTTATTAGATCTTCATATGTCAGGCTATCATATAGAATCCTACCATTATTTTGGTTTTTGAGTTTTGTTCTTATTTTGTCAGAGAAGACTGAGGATAATCCTACAAATTTTTTTTTTTTCAGAAGGATTGGTTACAATTATCTCTGGTTAAGACTCTAGTTAGGAAAACATCCTTATATCATTTGAAGTCTTAGAGTTTTTTGTATTTAAGGTTTATGAGGATTTTAGAGGTTCTATCTCTAAATTTTAATGGGTCATTTATAAAGTGTTTGGTTATTGCAAAGATGAGGATGAAAACAACATCTTATATTTCGTTTCCATTTTCATCTCTGATGGCTTGGTCGTCAAGATTTCTTCTGATAGCATTCATGATTTATTATTTTTTCTCATCGATTAGTAGGAAGTCCCACCATCCTTTGAGCTAGCATGTAAAGCCAGAGACTAAGACAGCAGTTATGGCTTGGTCTTGGGCTCTACTTTTGGTTCTATAGGCAGTTGCAATCATGGTCATTTGCTGCAGTATGCTAAGAATATTATATTTTGTTTGGCCATCTATATTCAATTCATAAATGGCTTGGACAGAATATTAGTTTTGCTGCATGGGCTTTTCTTCTAAGCCTATGTCAGGCATGGTTGGTCTAGACCAGTAAGGACTTTGTAGATTGGGGCCATAGAGGCTGGTATTTTCAGTCTATCCTCTAATTTTGTTAATTTGGAGATTTTATTCTGATTCATCAGAACCAATGTTTGGCGTAGGGCTGTCTAGCTTGACTTCACTAGGTTCGGATTTGCCACTTTGTTCTGAGTTATCAGATTCACTGGAGTTGTCACTCACCTGGTCTAGGATAGCTATTGACTTCCTTTTTTCTGAGGCTTCTGGTGTATTTAGAACATAATGGATGAGTTCCAGGATTTTCAGTCGTTTGTTTATTTCAGCCAAAAGGTCTCTATCTTCTAGGTCATCTTTGAATTTTTTTGGAACCTTAAAGGACTTAAAAGCTGGTGCAGAGCTAGTAGTTTTGGTTCCTAGTTTGTCCAGGATTTTTTCTTTTATCTTGGTCAGTTGGTCACCTGTAGTTTTAAGACTTTGGTTGGCTCAGTTGTTTTGTTCTAAGATGTTTTTGAGATCCTTAGAGTTCACAAATTCTTGAGGATCGCTTTTGAGTTTTACGGGTGAAGCCATAACTTGTGTCTTCCAAACTTTGATTTTGACTTCTTGAAAAAGAGGGTGGATTCATTCTATGATCCTTCCTCTTCCGTCTTGCCATGAGATCATGTCAACTTGTTTGAATTTGGTGTGCATTTCATGCCATTCAAAGAAACCTATGTGGTCTTTGGTGGAGTTCTTGAAATCATACCATTTGATCCTAAGATTAATCCTTTTAGTTTCATCATACTTGATAAAAAAATTGATTCTCTTTGCCTCATTTTTTTTTATAGTGGAAATCTTTTCTAAGCAGGTCTTTATTTAGGATAAATTTTTTACTTATCATGTTGATTTTAAGATCTATTTGAGAATATGTTGGACTTAAGTTTGGAGATTCTGCTTGTTCATTGTAGTATGGTTTTGGAATTATTGATTTTAATTCTGGGATCAACCAGTTGGTTTTATAGATTTTCTTAAGAGGAACTTTTGGGATTAATACTTTAGTTGGATCATACTGGATCTTATGTTTGCCTTCGCTAATTTTTTCACCTCGAGAAGAGGAGGAAGAAGAAGAGTTTCTGGATAGCGTACTCATACCAACCATGCCTCTATGGCTCTGATACCACTTGGGGATGACTTCCTAACTAAAGTATGGATTATAAACTAAAGAGATGCAGAAGGAAAGAAGTAAAACTTAAGTAATGACATGAATGCAGGTAAAAGATAATAAAAGGATCACAACGTATTAGGACAATCTTTCCACTATAAAGGGTAAACTTTACAGCAGGATAACCTTCAGTCTATGTGAAGAAGATTCATATATGAGAATACACAAAAGAAAATTGAAAAGAGATTAGAAAGGAAACTTAGTTATATTAAATGTCTTACATACCAAAATGAAGAATAGCATATTTGTTTACAAAAGCTTTAGGTGAAGAACAGCACACTTCGAAAGATCACACCTTTTTATAAAAGCATTTAAACACACATAAAGAAGTTTGATACAAGAGGATTTGGAGAGGAGAGGAGAGGTTGAAGAGGGGGAGTTTGGGTACAAAGGATTTGAAAGAGAGAAAGGGACTGGAGGGAGGAGAGGTGGTTGGAAGTAGTCGATGTTTATGTTGATTTTTTCCCAATGCCTTAAGTTGAGGTCATCGTCTTGTTTTATAGGCATTTACAGATTTGAACTTGAGTGAAGTTCGGGGGGACATCTTTTGAGTCATCGTCCTTGAGATTTTATTTGCTGGAGAAAATAAGGGGCTAAAAACCATGGGTGCTAGTTGTTTTGGAGATTTGCTGGTGGAAAATTAGGAGCGAAAACTATAGGCGTTGCTGGTTTTTAGAAAAACCAGGGGCAAAAACTATGGGTGGAGCTGATTTTAGGAGGACATCTTTTAATGCTTTTGATGACTTTGTCTTTTTGTATCTTTGAGTTGTCCTTGTGTCCTTGATGTTGAAAAATCATGGGTAGAAATAATAGGCTCCCCTTGTTTTGGTGAATCCATGGGTAGAAAACCATGGGCTTGATAGTTGCCTATGATTGAGATTGATGGGACTATGATTAGGCTTGTGGGTTATGGTCATACATCTGCCAATGGATCGAGAAAATCTATTAGAAGGTTGGGTGACGTGGATTGATCTGCACTGCTTGAATTTGTTGCTGAGCTTGAGCTTTTTGAGGAGGATGAGGAAATACTAGTATGATGATTCTTTAGTCTTTTTCTGAAATTTTTATTGGTGCTGTAAGTATTTGTTGTAGATGGACTTGTAGTTGATTTCTTCGTTGGTGAAGACTTGTGGGTTTTTGTGGATTGATCTTTCTTGGCTTGGTTTGAAGGAGGGGCTCCTTGAGTATGTTCTGTTTTGTTTGGTGATGCTTGACGAGTTGTCTCAGGGCTGAAATTCTGAAAATAGATCATCTTCAAAATTGATAAGGGGGTTGAACGAGGAGCTAGATTGATCTATATTTTCTTCTTCTTCTTCAAGCTTGGAGAGGGATTCCAGGAGGAGCCTTTTGTATTCAGTTCTTAATCGGGTACTGACAAGTTTAGCACTTATCTTAGATTTATATTGTAGAAATTTTGCCATAAGTGGGTTGACCATAGGAGGAGCTTCAAGGAGTACCATGCCAACCATTCAATGACTTTGGATTTAGATGCTTTTTTGGCATTGAATTCTGTCTACCATTTTATTATGAACTTTCTTTCGAGGAAAGGAGGTAAAGGAAGGTTTTGGACAAAGGCATATTCCTAGGTGAGAATCCAAGAGATGGTGAATTGAGAAAAGAATTCAAGTAGGATGAAAAATTTTTGGTTTCTTGGGGGAAGTATGGCTTTTTCAAAGAACCAAGTGAATCCTTCATGGACATGGTTTGGGAGGATTTTAGGAATAGCCCCAAAATAGTTCCACCAGGTGCCAAACCAATAAGAAAAGTGGTACGTTGTATTTATTTTGAAGTAAAAAAGCCAGGAGTGTTTATGAAGTGGATTTTGATAGAGGAAAGCATGGTACCATGCTGTCATGTACTCCCAATAGTTGAAGTATATTTAAATCTTATTTTTTAGTTATGGTGTTTGCAGTTGTTCTTCTATTCTTTTGTAGTTGGCTTCTTCTTTTAGGTATTCTAATTGTTTTTGTTTCCTTTGTATTAGGTTAACTGAACTTTCTCTAAGAAGTTCAAGGGTTTTGTAGAAAGGTGGATTGATGAATTGGAAGAATAAGTCTTATCCTGAGAACCTGACTTTGATTCCCTCATCATTCACATAAAAGGGTTTGATCATGTTTAGGAAGGGTGTTCCTAAGATGACTAATTGGCTTAGATTTTTGACTAGTATGAATGGGATCTTCATACAAACATTATTGTTGCAAACTAATGCATTGGTGAGTTTGTAATTGATTTTTAATTCTGATCCGCTTGCAGTGGTCAGTTTTTCTTTGATTTTTTCAAAAAATTTGATAGGTATTAGACCTTCTTAGATACAATTTGAATTTGCACATGAATCTATTAAGGCAATAATTTCTAATTTGAAGTCTTCTACTAACAAAGTTACTTCAATTGTCCATTTTTGGATTTATAATTATGTTGAAGCCATATCCCAATTATAAATTAAAAATGGATAGTTGAAGTAACTCTATTAGTAGAAGACTTCAAATTAGAAATCATTGTCTTAATAGATTCAAAACCAATAATTCCAAAACTATACTATAATGAACAAGCAAGATTTCCAAACTTAAGTCCAATATATTCTCAAATGGATCCTAAAATTAACATGATAAGTAAGAAATTTATTCTAGATAAAGACCTGCTTAAAAGAAATTTCCACTTTAAAAGAAATGAGGCAAAGAGAATCAATTTCTTTATCAAGTATGAAGAAACTAAAAGGATTAATCTTAGGACCAAATGGTATGATTTTATTAACTCCATCAAAGACCACATAGGTTTCTTTGAATGGCATGAAATGCACATCAGACCCAAATAAGTTGACATGAGACATTCTAAAGTCATGATCTCATGGCAAGATGGAAGAGGAAGGGTCATAGAATGAATCCACCATCCTTTCCACGAAGTCAAAATTCAAGTTCGGAAGACACAAGTTACGGCTTCACCCATAAAACTCAAAAGCGATCCTCAAAAATCTGTGAACCCTAGGGATCTCAAAAACATCTTAGAACAAAATAACTGGGCCAACCAGAGTCTTAAAACTATAAGTAACCAACTGACCAGGATAGAAGAAAAAATCATGGACAAATCAGGAACCAAAGCTACTAGCTTTGCACTGGCTTTTAAGCCCTTTGAGATTCCCAAAAAACTCAAAGATGACCTAGGAGATAGAGACCTTTTGGCTGAAATAAACAAATGACTGAAAATCCTAGAACTCATCCATTCTATTCTAGATACACCAGAAGCCTCAGAAAAAAAAGTCAATAGCTATTCTAGACTAGGTGAGTGACAACTCCAGTGAGTCTGATAACTTAAAGCAAAGTGACAAATCCGAACCTAGTGAAGTTAGGCTAGACAGTCCTACGGCAAATATTAGTTCCAATGAACTAGAATAAAATCTTTAAATTAACAAAATTAGAGGATGGACTGAAAATACCAGTCTCTATGGCTCCAATCCACAGAGGCCTTACTGGCCTAAACCAACCATGCCTAACATAGACTTAGAAGAAAAGCCCATGCAGTAAAATCAATATTCTGCCCAAGCCATTTCTGAATGGAATATAGATAGCCAAACAAAATACAATATTCTTGGCGTACTGTAGCAAATGACAATGGTTGCAACTGCCTATAAAACCAAAAGTAGAGCTCAAGACCAAGCCATAACTACTGCCTTAGTCTTTGACTTTACAGGCCAGCTCAAAGGATGGTGGGACTTTCTACTAATTAATGAGAAAAAATAATAAATCATGAATGCTGTCAAAAGAAACCCTGATGGCTAAGCCATAAGAGATGAAAATGAAAACAAAATACAAGATGCTATTTTCATCCTCATCTTTGCAATAACCAAATACTTTATAGGTGATCCGTTAAAATTTAGAGATAGAACCTTTGAAATCCTCACAAACCTAAAATGCAAAAAACTCCAAGACTTCAAATGATATAAGGATATTTTCCTAACTACAGTCTTAACCAGAGATGATTGTAACCAATCCTTCTGGAAAGAAATTTTTTTTGTAGGATTACCCTCAATCTTCTCTGACAAAATAAGAACAAAACTTAGAAACCAAAATAATGGTAGGATTCCATATGATAGCCTGACATATGAAGATCTAATAAGTACCATAAATGAGGAAGGATTAAGTCTCTGCATAAAATTAAAACTCAAACAATAACTTAAAAAAGAATAAATAATAAGTAAAAAAAATTAGAAAGCTTTTGCCAATAGTTTGGCCTTCCACCTATCAAAACCCAGACGAAACCCTATAAAAGACCTAAAGAATGCAAATAATGTCAAAACAAAGCAAAATCTTTCTGAAAAACTCAAAATAAAGTTAAGCCAAAATAAATCATATACTCTAAACCTACATCGACCTACAAAGCCAAAAAAATCCTTTATAAAAAAGGAAAACTCAAAACCACATATTTGTTATAGGTGTGGCAAATCCAGACATTTTAGTTCGGACTGTAAAATAAAATTTAAAATAAACAACATAGTCCTAAATGAATCAAACCTCTTAGACTCAATCAAACAAAATTTAGAAACCCTCTTTCTAAATTTTGAGGCCAGTATCTCTGATTCAGAATTACAAACCTCAATAACATCAGAAGGAGAAATTTGTATCATAACCAAAGAACAAGACTTACTCCTTGATATTATTGATAAAATTTAGGAATCCGAACTTCAAAGATAATACTTGACCAAACTAAAAAACTTCTTGATTGAGGATAATAAGGAGAAAAAATCTCAAACTTATAGCTTGAACAATATCCTAAAAAGGTTTGAATCCAAAGACACAAAAGAGATCATTATCTAAGATCTCCAAAAGAAAATCAATGAGCTTAAAAAGGAAATATCACAAATAAAGATCCAACTCGAAAATCTCAAACCTATCAACCCCATCAGAGAAACTGATGATCTTAAAATACCGACTTATGTTGAAACCATATTCCAATTATAAATCCAAAAATGGATAGTTGAAGTAACTTTGTTATTAGAAGACTTCAAATTAGAAATCATTACCTTAATAGATTCAGGTGTAGATTCAAATTGTATCTAAGAAGATCTAATACCTACCAAATTCTTTAAAAAAATTAAAAAAAAACCGACCACTGCAAGTAGATCAGAATTAAAAATCAATTACAAACTCACCAATGTATTAATTTGCAATAATAATGTCTGTATGAAGATCCTTTTATATTAGTCAAAAATTTAAGTCAATTAGTCATCCTAAGAACATCCTTCCTAAACATGATCAAACCCTTTTATGTGAATGATGAGGGAATCAAAGTCAGGTTCTTAGGATAAGGCTTATTCTTTCAATTCATCAATCCACCTTTCTACAAAACCTTTAAACTTCTTAGAGAAAGTTCAGTTAATCTAATCCAAAGGAAACAAAAATAATTAGAATACCTAAAAGAAGAAGTCAGCTACAAAAAAATAGAAGAACAATTGCAAACACCAGAACTAAAAAATAATATTCAAATATTCCATTAAAATTTAATCAAAACTAATTATTCTGATCTACCAAATGCCTTTTGGTCTCGTTAGAGATACATTGTTGATCTTTCTTATGAAGACAACTTTAGTGAAAAATAAATACCAACTAAGGCAAGATCAATTCAAATGAACTCAAATATACTAGAATATTGCAAAAAAAAATTCAATCTTTTTTAGACAAGAAATTAATCAGACCAAGAAGATCTCCTTGGTCTTGTGCAGCTTTCTATATCCAAAAGAGAGTTGAAATTGAAAGAGGTGTTCCAAGACTTATTATTAATTACAAGCCCCTAAACACTGCCCTAAAATGGATAAGGTATCCGATTCCAAATAAAAAAGATCTCCTATCCAAGATAGTTAAAGCTAAAGTATTTTCAAAATTTGATCTTAAATCTGAATTTTGGCAGATCCAGATCACTGAAAAGGACAAGTATAAAACTACCTTTACTATTCCTTTTAGTCAGTTTGAATAGAATGTGATGCCATTCGGACTTAGGAATGCTCCGTCAGAATTTCAAAGAATCATTAATGATATATTCACACCCTATACTAAATTTATTATCGCCTACATTGATGACATTTTAATATTCTCTGAAACCATGGAACAACATTTTAAACACCTCTAAACCTTCTCTCATGAGATAACCAAAAATGGACTTGTCCTTTCTATATCAAAAATGGACCTTTTCAAAACGCAAATCAAATTTCTAGAATACAAAATAAACAAAAAAACTACCAAATCCACTCAACAAAATCTTGAATTTGCATTTAAATTTTCAGACAAAATTTTAGATAAAACCCAACTCCAAAGATTCCTAGGTAGCTTGAATTATATTTCAGACTACTATAAGGATATCAAACTTATTACCAAATCCCTTTATAACAGACTTAAAAAGAACCCACCTCCTTGGGGAGAAAAATAAACTCAAGCAGTAAAAACCATAAAGACTCGTATCAAAGAACTATCCTACTTTTATCTTTCAGATCCCGACCTTTCGAAGATAATAAAAACTGATGCTTCTGATATCGGTTATGGAGGGATATTAAAATAAAAAAGGTACACCAAAGAAGAACTCATCCAGCATCATTCAGTCATCTAGAATGAAATACAAAAGAAATATTCAACTATAAAAAAGAAAGTTTTATCAATTATTTTGTGTCTTGAAATTTCATAGTGATCTTCTAAACCATAAATTTTTACTTCGAATTGATTGCCAATCTGCAAAATTTATTTTAGAAAATGATGTTAAAAAACTTGCCTTTAAATAAGCTTTTGCCAGATGGCAAGCCATTTTGTCAATTTTTAACTTCCAAATTGAATACAAAAGAGGAAAGGATAACTCCCTTCCTGATTTTCTTTTTCGAGAATTCTTACATGGCAATACCTAATGGCCCACAAAAAGTAACCACTCAAACAGTCATCTTCTCCTAAAAATTCAATTCAAAAAATCCAAACATAGCTTGAAGTCATTGAACAGGCTACAGAAACAAGTATGAAGCAAGCCTCCAACCCCATATCATCAAATAGGTATGCAACATTTTCTCAACAGGGTGCAATCAAGTTAGCTCAAGATCCAATATAGTAGGTTGCTACTAGACTAGACAAGGACATGAAAAAGATATCTATTCTAGAGATAGAGTTTTCCTCTCAATTGGTACCCTATAAAAAGGATAAATCTATTACTGAAACTCAAGACTCAGCTCTTGTTCAAACCCAAGCTCCCAAAAAACCTGCAACCCAATACTTTAATAAAAAAATCCTCCAATCCATCTTTGTCATTGAAGATGAGTTCTCTTTCCTAGATCCAAAAGAAGTTGCTCAGCTTGTTTTTCCAGAAGGATGGCATTTTCAACCCAAAGACCCTTTCAAGACTCAATCCTAGTTTGAAACTATTTTGAGGGACACCCACTCAGTATTTATTATACACTACCATGACAAAACCAATTCTCAAGTCTACACGTACTCCACCGTATAGATCCTCAAAGTCCTAAGCCCATCTGACTGGGATGCCAGCCCATCAAGCTACAAAAAATTGATCCAAGATCATCCACTTCAATACTTAAACTATTGAGATTATATGACAGCATGGTACCATGCCTTCTTCTATCAAAATCCACTTCATAAACACTCCTGGCTTTTTTACTTCAAAACAAATATAACGTACCATTTTTCTTATTGGTTTGGCACCTGGTAGAACTATTTTGAGGCTATCCCTAAAATCCTTGCAAACCATGTCCATGAAGGATTCACTTGGTTCTGTGAAAAAGCCATACTTCCCCAAGAAATCAAAAATTTCTCATCCTATTTGAATTCTTTTCTCAATTCACCATTTCTTGGATTCTCACCTAGGAATATGCCTTTGTCTAAAACCTTCATTTACCTCCTTCCCTCGGAAGAAAGTTCAAAACAAAATGGTGGGCAAAATTCAATGCCGAAAAAGCATCCAAATTTAAAGTCATTGAATGATTGGCATGGTACTCCTTACAAGCTCCTCCTATGGTCGATCCACTTACGACAAAATTTCTACAATATAAATCCAAGACAAGTGCTAAACTTCTCAGTGTCCGATCAAGAACTGAATACAAAAGGCTCCTCCTGGAATCCATCTCCAAGCTTGAAGAAGAAAAAGAAATGCAGATCAATCTAGCTCCTCGTCCGACCCCCTTATCAATTTTGAAGATGATCCATTTTCAGAATTTCAATCCTGAGATAACTCGTTAAGCATCACCAAACAAAACAGAATATACTGAAGGAGCCCCTTCTTCAAACCAAGCCAAGAAAGACCAATCCATAAAAACCCATAAGTCTTCACCAATGAAGAACCCAACCACAAGTCCGTCTACAATAAATACTTACAACACCAATGAAAATTTTAGAAGAAAACTAGAGAATCATTACACTAGTACTTCCTCATCCTCCTCAACAAGCTCAAGTTCAGCAATAAGTTCAAGTAGTGCAGATCAATCCACGTCATCCAGCCTTCCAACAAAATTTTTTCCCAATAGAATAGTCAAAAATAGAATACCACTTGGGGATGACCTACCTAGGCTTTGATTCTTGAATACCATGATTCTCTACTAGGAATAGTAGAAATCAGTGTATTCAATGGTCCTGTTTATTGTAATTGCAATACGGACCTTACCATCCAAGTCAAAGATAAAAATATACTAAAAGCTTTGGAATTGAAAATCAAACTCCATAATCTCAAGATACTTCTAGAATTCCCATCATCAATCGTTCTAGCAAGAATATATTTCAAGGCCACAAACACTTTTAATCACATAGGATCTCTAACAAGAAAATCCTTAGGACAAACTGATTATTTTCAAACAAACCCAAACAAAGAAAATGTTTTCATCTCCAAAACTTTGATATGGGATGAAATAATCCTACCTGATAGTTGGACTCTTAAAAAATCTATCCCACCTGTAAGGCAGAAAACTAGTCATCTTGAAACCATCACTACAACCCCTAAAGGTGATGTTTCCATCAAATTTAACAGGTTAAGAGTAGAAAGGAGCTTTAGCTCTAGGTTCACCTCTTCAAGCCTTCCTCCAATTTTTTCATTCACACCTCCTAAAAAAAATTATTTTGTAGAAACAAACTTGACCGAAGTAGATTCAAAATCAATAATTTCAAAACCATATTACAATGAACAAGCAGAATCCCCAAACTTAAGTCTAACATATTCTCAAATGGATCCTGAAATCAACATGATAAGTAAGAAAATTTATCCTAGATAAAGACCTGCTTAGAAGAGATTT
Source organism: Cocos nucifera (assembly GCA_006176705.1). Taxonomy (NCBI): domain Eukaryota; kingdom Viridiplantae; phylum Streptophyta; class Magnoliopsida; order Arecales; family Arecaceae; genus Cocos; species Cocos nucifera. Next base: position 707,965 of record QRFJ01000001.1, on the reverse strand, counting down.
TCACTGTAAAAGAAATGAGGCAAAGAGAATCAATTTCTTAAACAAGTATGATGAAACTGAAAGGATCAATCTTAGAACCAAATGGTATGATTTCATAAACTCTATCAAAGACCACATAGGTTTCTTTGAATGACATGAAATGCACACCAAACTCAAACAAGTTGATATGATCCATCCTAAAGTCATGATCTCATAGCAAGATGGAAGAGAAAGGGTCATAGAATAGATCCACCTTTCTTTCCAAGAAGTCAAAATCCAAGTTTGGGAGACACAAGTTACGACTTCATCCGTAAAACTTAAAAGTGATTATTAGAAATCTATGAACCCTAGAGATCTCAAAAATATCTTAGAACAAAACAACTGGACTAATCAGAGTCTTAAAACTATAGATGACCAATTGATCAGAATGGAAAAAAAAATCCTACCAGAAACCAATACTACTAGCTGTGCACTGGCTTTTAAGCCCTTCGAGGTTCCCAAAAAACTTAAAGATGATCTAAGAGATCGAGACCTTTTGGCTGAAATAAATAAATGATTGCAAACCTTGGAACTCATCCATTCTATTCCAGATACACCAGAAGCCTCAGAAAAAGAAAGTCAATAGCTAGCCTAGATCAGGTAAGTGATAACTCTAGTGAGTCTGGCAATTCAGAGCAAAGTGACAAAGCCGAACCTAGTGAAGTCAGGCTAGACAGCCTTACATCGAGCATTGGTGAACCAGAATAAAATCTTCAAATTAATAAAATTAGAGGATGGACTGAAAACACCAGCCTCTTTGGCCCCAATCCACAGAGGCCTTATTGGCCTAGACCAACCATGCTTGACATGGGCTTAGAAGAAAAGCCCATGTAGCAAAATCAATATTCTGTCCAAGTCATTTATGAATGAAATATATATGGCTAAATAAAATACAATATTCTTGGCATACTGCAGCAAATGACCATGATTGCAACTGTCTATAGAACCAAAAGTAGAGCCCAAGACCAAGCGATAACTGCTGTCTTAGTCTCTGACTTTAAATACCAGCTCAAAGGATGGTGAGACTTCCTACTAACCGATGAGAAAAAATAATAAATCATGAATACTGTCAGAAGAAACCCTGATGGCCAAGCCATTAGAGATGAAAATGGAAACAAAATACAAGATGTTGTTTTCACCCTCATCTTTACAAGAACCAAATACTTTATAAGTGACCCATCAAAATCTAGAGATAGAACCTCTGAAATCCTCATAAATCATAAATGCAAAAGACTCCAAGACTTCAAATGGCATAAGGATATTTTTCTAACTAGAGTCTTAACTAGAGATGATTGTAATCAATCCTTCTGAAAAGAAAAATTTATTGTAGGATTATCCTCAGTCTTCTCTGACAAAATAAGAATAAAACTCAGAAACCAAAATAATGGTAGGATTTCATATGATAGTCTGACATATGGAGATCTGATAAGCACCATAAATGAAGAAGGATTAAGCCTCTACATAGAAGTAAAACTCAAATAACAAATTAAAAAAGAATAAATAATAAGTAAAAAGAAATTAGGAAGGTTTTGCCAATAGTTTGGCCTTCCACCTATCAAAATCCAAGCAAAACCCCAAAAAAAATCTAAAAAATGCAAACAATATCAAAATAAAGCAAAATCTTTCTGGAAAACTCAAAATAAAGTTAAGCCAAAACAAACCATTTACTCCAAACCTACACCGACCTACAAAATTAGGAAAAAATTCTTTGTAAAAAAGGAAAAACTCTCAAAACCACCTATTTATTATAAATGTGGCAAATCTGAACATTTTAGTTTGGACTGTAAAATGAAATTCAAAATAAACAACATAGTCCTAGATGAATCAAACCTCTTAGACTCAATCAAATAAAATTTAGAAGCCCTACTTTTAAATTTTGATGCCAGTACCTCTGATTCAGAATCACAAATCTCAATAACATCAGAAGGAGAAATTTATATCATAATCAAAGAATAAGACTTACTCCTTGACATTATTGATAAAATTCAAGAATTCGAACTTCAAAAATAATGCTTGACCAAACAAAAAAACTCCTTGACTGAGGACAACAAAGAGAAAGAAATCCAAACTTACAGCTTGAACAATATCCTAAAGAGGTTTAAATCCAAAGACACAAAAGAGATTACTATCCAGGATCTCCAAAAGAAAATTAATGAGCTCAAAAGGGAGATATCATAAATAAAGACCCAACTCGAAAATCTTAAACCAATCAACCCTATTAGAGAAATTGATGATCTTAAAATCCCGACTTATGTTGAAGTCCTATCTCAATTACAAATCAAAAAATGGATAGTTGAAATAACTCTGTTAGTAGAAGACTTCAAATTAGAAATCATTATCTTAATAGATTCAGGTGCAGACTCAAATTGTATCCAAGAAGGCCTAATACCTATCAAATTCTTCGTAAAAATCAAAGAAAAATTGACCACTGCAAGTGGATTAAAATTAAAAATCAATTACAAACTCACCAATGCATTAGTGTGCAACAATAGTCCTAAACCAATTACTCATCCTAGGAACACCCTTCCTAAACATAATGAAATTCTTTTATGTGAACGAGGAAGGAATCAAAGCTAGGTTCTTAGGACAAGGCTTATTGTTCGAATTCATCAATCCATCTTTTTACAAAACCCTTGAACTTCTTAGAGAAAGTTTAGTTAACCTAATCCAAAAAGATCAAAAATAATTAGAATACCTAAAAAAAGAAGACAGTTACAAAATAATAGAAGACAACTGCAAACACCAAAACTAAAAAATAAGATTCAAATATTTTAACAAAATTTAATCAAAACTAATTATTCTGATCTACCAAATACCTTTTGGTCTCGTCAAAGACACATTATTGATCTTCCTTATGAAGATAACTTTAATAAAAAATAAATATCTACTAAGACAAGACCAACTCAAATGAACTCAAATATACCGAATCATTGCAAAAAAAAAAAATCAATATCTTTTAGACAAGAAATTAATCAGATCAAGCAGATCCCCTTGATCTTGTTTAGCTTTCTATGTTCAGAAAAGAGCTGAGATAGAAAAAAGTATCTCAAGACTTGTTATCAAGCCCTTAAAACCTACTTTCACCATCTCATTTGGCCAGTCTGAGTAGAATATAATGCCTTTCAGACTTAAAAATGCTCCATCATAATTTAAAAAAATCATCAATAATATTTTCATAAAAAATATTGCTATATACTTTCTAAAGCTTCAAAGTGATCTTTTACTCCATATTGATTATCAGTCGGCAAAATTTATTTTGGGAAAACATATTTCAAAATAAATTTTATCAACCTCTGACTCCTATTTTCAAAATCTCCTATAGGGGAGACATCTAATGGCCTCTAAAATGCAAACATCTTCTTAAAAATTAATAAATAGATTTGCAGCACTCTCCTTAATGCCAGAAGAACTAGATATAGTTCTCCAAGAAAAAGCAATACTCATAATTGAAGAAAAAAGACTCAACCTCTGAAAATCAGTTCAAAAGGAATTACCATCAGAAATCCGAGAGATAATCCTCAACAAAGCTACCCAGCCTCAAGAAGACAAGAAATTGCTTAGAACCTTGTCAAGATATCTTGTCATTGAATGGTGTTCCTATCCAAAACTTTCAATACTCAATATAAACAGGAGCAACAACTATACAAAAGCAAGGGCTCTTTATAAAGGACTTGTTAGGACTGCAACTATTGATACTACTTGCACAACCAAGTTGTTCCCAAGAGTTGTCTCCACAGTATTAAATCAAACTAAAAGATTTGAAAGAAGGATGACAATCAAAATCTATAGTAGAATTGAAGAAAGGGAGACGACATCAATCACCTACCCATTTCAAATTTATGACATCCATCTAATTTAACCAGAGGATCCATATTGGTCATCTAAATCAGGATTCAAAGGAGACCCCATACAAAATCTCAATAGGTAATTTTATATGATTGACAACTACCTAGATGTCTATAGGATGGTCATTGTCTTGCAAAATCAAAAATACTAGAATGATGGCAGGATATGGGCAACAACAGAGTTACCTATAACTATTCCTAACAAAGAAGAAGGGACTTGGAAAGTACTACTTGATCCAAGAAGCTATCCGAGGCAAGTATGGTATGAAATACTATACAGCTGTGGAAGTATCAAAAGACAACAATATGAGTCATGGTATAGAAGTCAACCTAGAATCTACCACCAATTTAGAGATAGAAGATACCAATTGTCCGACCGTTATGAATCATGGTACAGAAATCAATCCAAAAACTACCAACAGTTTAGAAATAAAAGACACCAACTATCTGACCATGAAGAAACAAGGGAATACCCAACTCACTCAAGGCACAATTCCAAAAAAAAAAAGCAAAATGTAAAAAGAAAAAGAAAAAGAAAAATATTTCATTAACAATCTTTTTTGTAGGATACAGGAAACATCGGATGCCATAACATAGAATATCATTCTCATCAGAAAGGATGGAAGCCTGCTACCAATCCAATCGATCAAATCAAGTTACATAAATCTTCCCCAGCAAGTCTTAACAATTTTCTTAGCAACTATAAATTTCCGTTAGGGCCTCTTCCATAAGCAAGCTCTTCCTACTCCAACTCTCTAATCCATCTCATCCCTCTTCCACAAACAAGCTCTTCTTACTGCAACTTTCCAACCCATCTCAATAATGGTAAGACACTAACACCACCACCATTAAAGGCGACATAGGCGGCACCAACACCACCATATCACTATTCATCTTTAAATAGAACTCAAGATTCGGCCTCCTTCTCTGGTACGTACAGATCTCAATCCACCATATGAAGCTGACGTTCATATGATTTCAAGAGTTCAAGATGCAGGAATAAAGACATCTTGCATTCCATCACCAAACCCAGGATATATCTTAATTTCAGCAAATCCATCAGGCTTCACCATAGCACACAAAAGAAGATCCGCCAGCCTTACTGAAGCCTACAGAAGAAGACTCATTAGCTACAGAAGATCCACTCCTCCAAGAAATCCAAGCCTAAGTCCATCTATATTAAATACTTACAACACCAACGAAAATTTTAGAAGAAGACTTGAGGCCCACCAAACCGGTGCTTCTTCATCCTCCTCAACAAATTCAAGCTCAATAATAAATTCAAGCAGTATAGACCAATTCATGTCATCCAGCCTTCCAACGGACTTTCTTGATCCATTGGCTGACATATGATCATGACCAACAAGCCTAATCATAGTCCTATCCATCTCAATCAAAGGCAATCATCAAGCCCATGATTTTCTATTCATGGTTTCACCAAAACAAGGAGAAACTATGGTTTCTACCCATGGTTTTCTAACATTAAGGATATAAAGACAACTCAAAGATACAAAAAGACAAAATCATCAAAAGATGCCCTCAGAAGCCCTCCTATTTTTCCAAAAATCAGCAGCGCCCGCAGTTTTCATCCCTGATTTTTCAAAACCTAGCAGCGCCCATAGTTTTTGCTCCTGATTTTCTCCAATAGATGAAATCTCAAGGACGATGACTCAAAAGATGTCCCTCCGGACTTCAGTCAAGTTCAAATCCACAAATACCTATAAAAGAAGACGAAGACCTCAGCTAAAGGGCATAAAAAAAATCAGAAAAAATTGGCTGAAAGTAAGAGAGCTAGCATTTACTACTTCCAGCCACCTCTCCTCCCTCCAGTCTCTTTCTTCTTTTCAAGTCCTCTATACCCAAACTCTCCCTCTTCAACCTCTCTCCAAATCCGCTTATATCAAACTTCTTTCTGTATGTTTAAATACTTTTATAAAAAGATGTGATCTTTCGAAGTATGCTGTTCTTCATCTGAAGCTTTTGTAAATAAGTGTGTTGTTCTTCATTTTGGTATATAAAATATTTAATATAACTAAGTTTTCTTTTCAATCTCTGTTTTAATCTTTTGTGCATTCTTATATATGAAACATTATCACACAGACTGGAGGTTGTCCTGCTGTAAAGTTTATCTTTTACAGTGAAAAAGTTATTCTGGTACGTTATGATCCTTTTATTATCTTTTATCTGCATTCATGTCATTGCTTAAGTTTTACTTCTTTCCTTTCGCATCTCTTTAGTTCATAATCTATACTTTAGTTGAGTGGTCATCCCCAAGTGGTATCAGAGCTGCCTTAATCTCTGACTTTACAGGCCAGCTCAAAGGATGGTGGGATTTTCTACTAACCAATGAGAAAAAATAATAAATCATGAATGCTGTTAGAAGAAATCCTGACAGCCAAGCCATTAGAGATGAAAATGAAAATGAAATATAAAATACAGTTTTCACCTTCATCATTGCAATAACCAAATACTTTATAGGTGACCCATCAAAATTTAGAGATAGAACCTCTGAAATCCTCATAAACCTTAAATGCAATAAACTCCAAGACTTCAAATGGTATAAAGATGTTTTTCTAACTAGAGTCTTAAGCAGAGATGATTGTAACCAATCCTTCTGAAAAAAAAATTTCTTGTAGGATTATCCTCAGCCTTCTCTGATAAAATAAAAACAAAACTCAAAAATCAAAATAATGGTAGGATTCCATATGATAGCCTGACATATGGAGATCTGATAAGTACCATAAATAAAGAAGGATTAAACCTCTACATAGAATTAAAACTCAAATAATAATTTTAAAAAAATAAATAATAAATAAAAAAATTAGAAAGTTTTTGCCAATAGTTTGGCCTTCCATCTATCAAAACCCAAATGAAATCCCATAAAAAATCTAAAGAATGCAAACAATGTCAAAACAAAGCAAAATCTTCTTGAAAAACTCAAAATAAAGTTAAGCCAAAATAAACCATTTACTCCAAAACTACACCAACCTACAAAATCAGGAAAAAATCTTTTGTAAAAAAGAAAAAATCCTCAAAACCACCTATTTGTTATAAGTGTGGCAAATCCGAACATTTTAGTTTGGACTGCAAAATAAAATTCAAAATAAACAACATAGTCTTAGATGAATCAAATCTCTTAGACTCAATCAAACAAAATTTAGAAGTCCTTCTAAATTTTGATGCTAGTACCTCTGATTCAGAATCACAAACCTCAACAACATCAGAAGGAGAAATTTATGTCATAATCAATGAATAAAACTTACTCCTTGACATTATTGATAAAATTCAAGAACTCGAACTTCAAAAATAATACTTGACCAAACTAAAAAACTCCTTGACTGAGGATAACAAAGAGAAAAAATCCAAACTTACAGCTTGAACAATATCCTAAAAAGGTTTGAATCCAAAGACACAAAAGAGATTACTATCTAAGATCTCCAAAAAAAATATCAATGAGCTCAAAAGAAAGATATCACAAATAAAGACCCAACTCGAAAATCTCAAACCAATTGACTCCATCAGAGAAACTGGTGATTTTGAAATTCTCACTTATGTTGAAGTCCTATCCCAATTACAAATCCAAAAATGGATAGTTGAAATAATTCTGTTAGTAGAAGACTTCAAATTAGAAATCATTGCCTTAATAGATTCAGGTGCAGACTTAAATTGTATCCAAGAATGTCTAATACCTATGAAATTCTTCGAAAAAATCAAAAAAAAACTGACTACTACAAGTGGATCAGAATTAAAAATCAATTACAAACTCACCAATGCATTAGTGTGCAACAATAATATCTGTATGAAGATCTCCTTCATACTATTTAAAAATCTAAATCAATTAGTCATCCTAGGAACATCCTTTCTAAACACTAAATATGATTAAATCTTTTTATTTGAACGAGAAAAGAATCAAAGTTAGGTTGTTAGGACAAGTCTTCCAATTCATTGGTCCATTTTTTTACAAAATTTTTAAACTTATATATATATATATATAATCATTGAGTGGTCCCCATCCTGACCAGCACCATAGGTTTTCACACTAGGTTATGGCGAAGTCAAGGCATACAAATTTTACTCATTTGGCTTGTTCGAAAGCGCAACCCAATCCTAAAAAAGTGGCCTCCTTTGCTTGGCTCCGACATTTATCTTGAGAGCACCGGGCACAGTGGAGCACGAGAGATGGAGGCCAAAGCCATCGAAGGTACCAACTCAACGCCCTTCACACCTCTTATCGATCTCCTACTCTAAACCACGCTATTTACACGCTAATTAATGACCGCCTTGCCTCTATTTCTTTGGCGCAATGCAGCCCATCTCTCTCGCCCTCTGGCCTTGTACTTGACACAAGCATTCGACATCTGTTCCTCGCTGGCTGCCGACGTGGTGCTCCATCGTATCGAGTCCGTATGGTGGTGGGTGAGAGCGGCGGTGCTCGTCCCGGTCGTGAAGGCCGCGGTCGTCTCGTGCCTCGTGATGTCGGTGATGCTCGTTGTGGAGAAGCTGTCCATGGCGCTTGTCAGCCTCTACGTTATGGTCTTCCGCCGGACGCCGGAGAAGGTGTACAAATGGGAGGCCTTGTCATGGGATACGGAGCTGGGCTCTTCAGCCTTCCCCATGGTCCTAGTCCAAATCCCCATGTTTAATGAGAGAGAGGTACCTAATTACTTGCTCCTATTAACCATTTACCATTCACCATTCCTCTCTCTCTCTCTCTCTCTCTCTCTCTCTCTCTCTAGCTTCCATCAGTATGGGTAATTAGGTTCTCAGTGTCAAAGAGTTCAGACAAAGGGAGCAGAGCATTTGGTTCAAGCACATGCATCCATTTGGTTTTGCGGTGCTGGACTTGATGTCCCCCCACCCACTTGTCACCTGGGTAAGGCCGATACTGCCGCAGGTTTGCAGTGGACTGATGGTATTCTTGTGGCAAGCAAGGGAGCCTCGGCTTTGAAAAAAGGATTTAATATTGGAACAAATGATGGCGTGTCCAGGGCGAGTTGTCTCTTTAGTGGGCTCGTCGGGTTACATCAAATGGATATAAAAACTGGGATAGGAGTCAAAAGGAATAGGTTTGGCTCGGTACCGCCAGTGGCTACCGTAAGATCTAAGTAAATGTTAGGTGGTGTAACGGGAATTAGAATGTGGTCGTTGGATCATGCATAGATATTGACATCGAGAGGGAAACAATTCCCACGAAACTTGTTAGGAGGTCTGCTGCTCGTGTATAATTGTTTCGTCTCAAAGAATACTAAATTATCCTAGGTGTCAAGTCTCAGGTTACCGTTTTGTCACCGTTGTCTTTATCTGGATTACATAGAACCATGGATCTAATGCGTCAAATTATACAATCATGAATCTAATACGTCAAATTATGGTACGAGTTTTCTGGGACTCGCAAGTCATATCAAGAGTGATAATTAATGGTTGTTTTGGGTCTCTTAACAACCTCACCCCCTCCCTCCACCCAACAAAAATTAAAAAAAAAAAATCAAAACTAAACAAAGAAAGCAAGCATATGCATCACAGCCTACAATCTTATCTAAAAAAATTAATAAAAATATGTCATTTAAATTCTTCATGTAAGTATTCAAGTCTATCTATTATATAATTAATATGATATCCGAGATCTATTTAGTGAATAATTGATATGAAGCTAAATATATATTCTATAATTTTTTTTTTTTATTTATGTCTCAACATCCTTATTAAATTAAATATTTAAATTTATTTAAATTTAATCATAAATAATATGATTAACTCATGATATATGCCCGTGCTGTAGTACTCTTAATCCATATAAAATATGGATCGGACATGCTCAGATAATACTTGTCACATCGATCATATTCAAAATCTATTTAGTATAGGAATAGGATTCTTTGTGGTACTTAAAAAATATCTTTAAGTACCATATGGTGTGGTGCATGTTTTAAAATATTTATTAATAAATATCAAATATTTTTAAAGTTTATCCATTTTTTTTTCTTAGTATTTTAATGTGCGGCCGTCCATTTTTAAATGAACATCTCCTATGCACCACACTGCGATATTTTTGAAGTATACGTGAACACGTGCCTATAGGAGCTTTTTAAATTTTTATGATCTATCCTATGTTTTCCCAACGGTCAGTCCAATAATAAGAAAAATGAAGATCTTCACCGAAATATTTGTTCATATACGATCTCTGATCACACGATCTGAAGATCAGTGGAAGATCCAACCTTTGCCAATTTTAAATCGACATCATGATTCCTTCTTTCTAGCAAAACGGTAAAAGTCCACAATATTTCGTCCAGAAATGAAACGAGAGTCGTCCAAAGCCATGCCAAAGTGGAGTGACAGCCTTTACGGTACCATATACTGGTGCACGGGATCCTTTAGCCTGGCAAGTCGTCCTTTAGCTCTTTTTTGGGGCGAAGTATTCAATGCTGGGTTTAAGGACTCGTAATGTCACCTGTTTAAAGGCATGAGGTTAGGTGTGGACTTACGAGAACGTTTGCTCGGTTGCACCATCAGATGCCGCATAAAGGACGGGTTTAATGGAAACGAAGGCCACGTCCGTGTTACAACATAGGAAATTTGGCATGACATGCATTCTGTCCATATTTTGTCTGCTATCTGAGCAAACGAAAAGTCTTAAAGACCGCCTAGATCTTTGTTCCCTCAATAAAATATGGTATTGTAATAGAGAGAATTATTTCTATTTTTGGTCAGATATGGTGGATTGTAGATCATTTTCTTGCATTTACTTTTGATTAGTTAAGAAGCGAATACGATGATGCTTTTAAAAAGGGGTAGCAATTATTAGATATCAAGATGAGTGTGGCTTTATGATATAATTGGACTATATGCTAAATGTTAGATTTTGGATAGTGATTCAAATCGTAATGGACTATCCAAATTAAAGAATCAAATTTTTGGACATGATTTATATCATAAAATGATGTCTAACAATAAAAATCATTTATTTTGATATTATTAAATCAAAACATCAGGTGGATATAAAAAAATGAATGGTTTATATAATATGCTAGTAGTTATTAACTTAGTCATTTGGCACCGATTTCTCAATAAGAGAGGTCTCAAATTCAAACATGATGGTAAATAATTTTCATATTTCTCAAAAAATAATATCATGCTTTAATCCGATCTAGTTATCAAATTTTGTCCATGTTTTAAGATATATGAATCATGATTAATGAAATTAGTTTACATGACCTGTCATGTATCTTTCTTTTTCTTTTTGAGAAAAGCCGACCTACCGTATATTTTAGCACATCAACAAATTGGAAATATTTCTTTTTATATTTACTTGATGTATATGTTAAAGATCTCCAAACTATATAATTTTTGATTTCATGTAGTTTTTTTAACATAAAATAAACCATCATGGATCTTTAGTTTGGATAATTTTATCATTAATTTTAAAATTACTATTTTTATTAAGAAATTAATATGCATTGTGTAACCTAGCCATTAGATTTATAGATAGCCATAATCAAGTATCTTAGACCTATTTTTGCTTTGTCCTTTGGAGTCAAATTTAAAAGGGAAGATAATATAAACACACAACTCCAAATACTTTGCAATATATCCAACTTCTCTGGCTGCATGATGCCTGAAGTGATTAGCCCATGTGGAGGGAGGTGACATCTCAGGATAAATGATTACTTGTCTGGCCCACAGTGGACTCCTCTTGCCAATATCAACACAGAGAATCCACAGTCCCTTGCTTCCACCAAACTTGGATTTCTTGGCACCATAGAGTGGATGGTTGTATGATTTCCAGGCTTTACATTTATGCTTGACTTGAAAACTTTGTTGGCCTAATTAGGGCATGATGATAATCTCTTTTGTCTCTCCCCCTTTTTCTTTTAGCTTAGAAGGAAATAATTTTTAGTTTATAGTCTATGCCTACCCCTTCCCCCTAAAGGTCGTTTCCAAATTCAGAATCAAACCCCCATCTTCTTGCCCAAGTGGCAAGGGGTATACCAGAGAGCAAATGACAAGTGGCTCCTTAGGGTTAATTTTAGGAATTTCTTTCCTTTTTAACTAATTTCAGTCTTGAAATTGCTTTGGGACTCTAAAGTTGGTAGTTGGCAGCACACAAAAGACCTCCTAATGACCGAGTTCTGCTGATAAAAAATGTAATCTCAATCAAGGTTTTAGATGCAATTTAATATTTAATTCCATTTAATAATCAAGGTAATTGCTGGTAGTTTTTTCAGCAAAAAATTCATCTTATAATGCATTAATATATGTGTAAGATGCTACATTCCTTTCAAGAATTATCATTTTCATTTTGATCTTTTGGTTACAACGTTTGTTTAAACTATGGACTCTTGATTCTAATTCCTATGCTACTTCTTGATGCTATTTATAAAGTTAGTAGCTATAATCCGAGAGATTTGTGCAGGTGTACCAGTTGTCTATAGGAGCTGTATGCTCCCTTGCTTGGCCATCAGACAGACTTATTATACAAGTCCTTGATGATTCAACTGATGCAGGAATTAGGGTTCGATCTACCTTCCCCTTCTCTTTGAGAAATTATTACTGTACTATTTTTTACAGCATGTGGAACCTAAAATATTGTATCACTTGAATTACAAAAGTTTTCATGTAAATATTCTGAATAAGTACTTCTATTTACAAGCCATCTTAACTTAGCTGGTTGGCATCATTTTCGACTTGATAGGATCTTTGTTAAAACCTTGGTATTGGCATTCTCACCATATTTCTCAAAAAACAAAAAAAATTCTATTTAAAGAAAGATATGCCACGCATCACCCCCATGACTTCAAATATGTTGATGTCTTATTTCTTTTAAATATTTTAGGGGTACTTATGAAGATTATTTTTTCCTTTGATATTGGGTGAAAGGTGGGCTTGGGCACCCTGCAAATAGTGGCTCCATCTTTTAGTTATAGTTCGCCAATGATGAATAGTGATTGTTGAGTTGTTTCAGTTTCTTCAGCCAGTCCAGTCTGCAACACCATATGATCCTATAATATTTAATCTGCTAACCTCTATTACAATCTGACAAAGACATGGTTTAATTTCTTAAACTGAAACCCAGCTACTCCATGGAATCAATAAATTAATTTTGCCATCACTCCTAACGCCTCATTGAACCTAAGACCTTTGTGACAGCATTCTACCCCTTCAACTTTTCTCACTAAGCTTATCGAGCACCTCCATATGACAATATTTTTGCAAAATTAAATCAAGCAAGAGCTATCCAAATCAGCATCATTTGGACAACCATATGGTGCAACTTTTGCCTCTTGAAAGCATTCTGACTTTTATCTTTAAAACCAAACAAAACATAGATTATGTCTATGATTGCAAAAGAAAAGAAATGGGCATAGACCATGAACTCCAGCAAAACATTTTTCTTAAAAATTTTCACCGAAAATACAAACAAATAATGTCAATTATATCATGCATAGGGGATATTTCTTTCTTGTTTCATGAGCATGATATGATGCCTTTTGAGTCGCAGGATTTAGTGCAAAAAGAATGTGAAAGATGGTTGAGGAAGGGAATGAACATACATTATGTATCGAGGGATAATAGAAATGGGTACAAAGCAGGTGCTCTAAAAGCAGCTATGGAGCTTGACTATGTGAAGAAGTGTGAATATGTTGCAATATTCGATGCAGATCACCAGCCTCCATGTGATTTTCTCATGCGAACAATTCCTTTTCTCATCCACAATCCTAAAATTGCTCTTGTTCAAGCTCGATGGATGTTCGGTAAGCTTATGTCGTGCTCAACTCAATGCATTCTAGCTGATTCCTGTTATAAAATAAGAAAATAAATTTTGTTAATCTTTCCTTCCCACTCAAGGATATGTTCGTGAAAAGTTTGTCATGGTATCATATGTGATTATGTTCCTATCCAAAACACAATGGAGTAGTTCGAGAAATTTAGTTTAAAATCCTGAAAGTTTAAAATTTTTGAAAATATAGCCTCCAATGTGCGATTTTAGATGGATAAAAGATGCCTACTAGCTTAGTTGGTAAAGTCATTGGGTGTTGATACTAGCGATCTGGGTTCAACTCCTGTTTTGCTCGATCTTGACCAAATTTTCTCCTATTCTAATTCTCCCCCCCCCCCAAAAAAAGGATTTTATTCAGATGAAATTTAATATCTTTTTAATGGAAATCTTTTTGGAACTATTTTTTCATAGGAATTCATAAATTCATTTGTTGGACTTGGTGGCATATCGAATCTTCTACAATTGTTAAAGCACGATCATGCTTATTGAAAAATTATAACATTAGCTTTGAACCATAACAAAGGCACTGGTATTAATTGTAACCCATTCTAGACATTCCAGTGACTTACCATCCTGCTGAAGCAATCTATGATGTCAGATTTATATCATTCAAATGAAGTATATTTTGACAAACTTTAGAATCAATTCTTGAACATGAAGCCATCTCATTCTCAAATAATCGACTTCATGTGATTGCACCAAAATTGCTAATGTCTTGTTAATTAATCTCCAGTGAATGCTGATGAATGCCTAATGACAAGGATACAAGAGATGTCGCTGAATTACCACTTCAAGGTGGAGCAACAATCAGGCTCATCAACATTCGCATTCTTTGGTTTCAATGGTACGCCGTCCATTTTTAGAATGATTTTTAACATAGAGTGGAATTTCAAAATGGCATCTTGCTCAAGAAATTTTAACAATAGGATAGGTTCTTCTTACAAAATCTGATCGTCGATGTGAGATTTAATGACACAAGCAAATGAAAATTTTCACCAAGTTCAGAGTCCTTTTTGAATAATAGGGAACATAAGACAAGTTCTGGTCAGAAAATGGATATGATAGCATTTCCATGAGAAAGCAATGATGAAGGTGCATTCTTGATTGTAAGATTAGAAGCCACCAAATTGATGGTTTTAAAATATTGGCAAGTCATCAATCTATAAATTAATTCCTATGAGGCAAACACATATAACAAGTGAGTCGAGCAGGTGATGTTTAGAAGCATGTGGTCAAGTTTGTTCTTGCTAATTATTTTATTGAATACGGTGAACACAGACTCCATGATTGCTTGTTACCAGCATTGTGAAACCATACCAACTAGTTCTATCATCTTATGTGTGGGATATGTGTAAACTCATTTAAAACTCTGTTCTTATTATGTGTTGCTTTCAAATAAACTACGGTGGCTATCTTTTTAACAAAAAAAATAGACTAGCCATCTCTTGCACATTAATTTACCTATTACAAAAAGCAAGACAGCATTTAGTGTTATTGATTGATATCCTCAATTTAGAAGCCATATAACTTGACCAAAATTCTTCTCTAATCTCATCCACATATAGGGACTGCTGGTGTTTGGAGAATCTTAGCTATACAAGAAGCTGAAGGTTGGAAGGAACGAACCACCGTGGAGGACATGGACTTGGCAGTCAGAGCTACTCTCCAGGGCTGGAAATTTGTATATGTTGGTGACCTTGAGGTATCTATTTGTTTGGCACAATGAAGTAAATCATTATAGACATCCTATGATCGCGAGGCATGTATATTTGCAATCACAAACTTCCAATTAGTTTGCACCCACTAACACCTCCACACCCCCCCAACTCCCCCAAAAACACACACACCCACACACACACACACACAGAGTAAAGCCTGATCCACACTTAATATATAGATCAGGATGGAGGAGGGATATGAAAGGTGCGTGAATGGAAATTGTGAGAACTGTGAATGCTTGGGTACGATAGGATGGACCCTTAATTGGTACCAATGAATGTGTAATAAGGATTCATGAAGCCAAGCCTGCATGGTTGGGAAGAGCCTTGATGGCTAGGACATGACTTGCTGAAATATATGTTGCTTCTTATCTCTGGCAAAAAATTGAGTTCCGATCTGCTTCATGATTTGTTTATTCTTATATCAATGGCTCCTAAATCTTAACTCGACTTGGACCCTCCTAACAAGATTGTTGACTACCAAAAGATGTAAACATACCCTAAGGCAGATGCAGTGATGAGGGGTTGATCATGAATGAAAGATAAGTGAACTATGTGTTGGGAAATCCCTTATACACAGACGTAAGGAAATCGAACTTTCATATTCATGCAATACTAATCTCTTTACATAACAAATGGGTGAAAAGACACTAAGTGTAATAAATGGCACTTCCTAATTAACTCATAATTTAAGTCAAGCTGTATGTTGGAATTGTTAATCCCCACATGTTCTTTATATGGACCTGCCAGGTTAGAAGTGAAGTACCAAGCACTTACAAGGCCTATCGATATCAACAACACCGTTGGGCTTGTGGACCTGCAAACTTATTTAAGAAAATGGCTTGGGACATTATTAAGGCCAAGGTCAGTTTCACCCACCGTAAGAGAAGCTAGATGTAATCAACAAGCTTGATGCATGTATATATGTATACAATGATGAATGGTGCATATATTATTTTTACCCATGTCCATTAGATGTGCATTTCGCTTGGTAGAACGATTAATGAATTTGCTGAAGATTTTTTTTAAAAAACTTTTTTGTTGCAGAAAGTGTCCATATGGAAGAAATTTTTTTTGGTCTACAACTTCTTTTTTGCTCGAAGGATTGTAGCATATAACGTTACTTTCTTCTTTTACTGTGTGGTGATTCCATTATCCACCTTTTTCCCTGAAATCAAGATTCCAAGGTGGGGAGTTATTTATATTCCAACAATAATTACCGTCCTCAATGCAGCTGGAACCCCAAGGTTTGAATCTTCTTCAATGTTTTTTTCCTTTATGATCATCTTGCTTGTCCGTAATGTTTAGCTTTTCTTTTCGGCTAAACAGCAACATAGTTCTACTTGACCTACTAGATCAATTATTTGCTTTGATGGAAAGGGAGGCTTGGAAAGTAGCCACCTGGCCTTTGGTACATAATGATTTATTGTATTTCATTTTCAGAAGAAATTGATTTTATTTTAAATTCCTGCTTGCTTACTTTAAATTGCCTCTTTATCACAGCTCTCTACATCTAACTTTCATTTGGGTCTTTTTCGAGAACGTCATGTCCTTGCACCGATGCAAAGCTGTCCATATTGGTCTTTTTGATGCTGGAAGGGTGAATGAATGGGTTGTCACGGAGAAACTAGGAAACATGCTGAAGACGAAACCAGTTGTTAATGCTGCTAAGAATTTTCAGAAGACATTATGGGAAAGGTATTCTTCGAACCCTTGTTATTTCCTTCTTTCTTTCTTGAATCATCAAAATGCAACTATCTCAAACTTCTTCCGACAAAGATTGAATCAAAATGATGCACATATCTCAAGCTTTATTTGCAATCTTTTTGCTGCGTTATGGTTACCATGCTTGCATGTGGTGAAAAGCTAATACCCATTGCTCGTGCATGTAAACTTCACCCTACGTGGCTTCACCGAGAGTAAAACCATGCATATTAAAGCTTGGCAACTGCTCCATCTGTTAACAGGTTCCTTTTCCTGGAGATTGCAATGGGAATATTCCTCTTTTCATGTGCATCTTATGACTACGCTTTCGGCACAAATCAATACTTCATATACATTTTCCCACTATCCATCTCATTCTTCATAATGGGCTTGGGTTACGTTGGCATCTATATACCAGTGGCAGAGCAGGTGAATGCATTGTGTACATGAAGATTTGTCCGGCACCATATTAATCTCTTCCCCTGCATCAAAATTCTTTTACGGATTCGCATTTCAATTTTGTAAATATGAATTGAATAAGAGGACCAATCAAGCTTCATGTTGAGGAGAAACAATTAAGTGATGCCATGGTAAACACTAGTAGATTGCTCCACCATGGTAGCTAAAAAATGAGTGCATCCTCAGTGAGCTAATTGCTTAGAGAGAGATCGACAAGAAATTTTTATGCAACTGAATTTTTATTATCTTCAATGCAATAAATATGGATCTTCATCATTATTTTGAAGTGAAGGGTCTTCCTTCATCATTATTTTGTTCGTTCGTACATGCTCTATTTAATAAGTGAAACAATCTTCCTTGCCATGCTGATGAATAACATGGTGGCCACGGAAGCAGAGGACCCCCATTTATTTATTTATTTTTGTGTGTGCGTGCGTGTGTGGTGAACTACTTTAGTTTTGTTTTCTTCTATTATTCTCCCTGTTCGTTCATCGACACTCCAGTATTGCTGCCCCCATAGAATGAGCTAAACAATGGTTTGGATAAGAGAAAAAAGGGAGAAAAATTTACTATGCTTTTTTTTTTTTTTTTTTTTTTTTTTTGCACTTTTCCAGACTACTTTATTCCTTTTCATCTTTGAGAAATATAGAAATCACGCTGCCTTTCATAACTTATATGATGTTGTTGAGAACTGTAGGACATATCTTCAGTAACAACAATAAAGGGCCCGATGCGTTTGAGATCACCTAAATGTAGGTAGCCAATGCTCATTTCAATGGAGTAAATCCAAGTTTTGGAATGCAAATGACCAGAAGCCCGGCTCAACTTAGTATGGAAATTCGACATCAGCAACCCTGCTTAGATGTGAGCGATGCAATTCACCTCCAAAAAAAGGGTTTAAGAGAGTTGCAGGTGCCACAAGAGTACCGAAGAAAACATTCCAAACAAGTTCGGAAGGGATGGCCAATTTCAAGATCGTCAAGCAATCATACATCTGTAAGGAATAAGCACATAAACAACTTAATTGTTTTTGGAGATGTCCATTACAACATCATCCTCTATTGTAAGAGCGATGCATGCAACGCGTAACTAAGAAAATTCAGCAACGGATTGGGAAATCCAGGTGGGAATAGGTTTGGAGAGGAGGCAACATGGAAAACGCAGCTGATTTGAAAACATGTCTTTAACCCCCCCCCTTGCGATGAACGGAACCCACGCACGGCAACCCAACCCATGAGAAATTGTTTGCCTGCAGTCTGGCAGCTCTTGATGATCTCCACCGAATGATGAGAAATGCACCCGCCGGATGTTTTCAGATAAATAACGTGGGTGACGGTGCACCGACGGACAAGAAACTGGACGGTGACTTTGACTCCTAAAAGAGGACATGAGGTTTCTATATGCTCATCCCCCAATAATTGAATTAAAACAGGAGATTTACGGAAATCACTGTTTGGATGGATTCGGAAAGGACCATTAATAACCCATTGACAATCTAGGACCGTAGAGGGGTATCTGCTTCGGTTGCGAGTGCTGGACTTAATCTGAGGCTTTGAGCCCCGCACCATCAAATAATCCATTCCTGAGACAGTTTTTAATAATAAGAAAATAATTTCATGCACAAAACCCATCTATATAGAGAGATCAGCCTTGTCACCGAGAGAGAGAGAGAGAGAGAGAGAGAGAGAGAGATCGGCCTCAGAACCATGGCACAAGTTGCCGAAATCTTGCAATCGGGCCTTGTTTACAAGCATTGTAGCAATTAGGTAGGTCATGCTCTCTATTACAAGAAATATCAATTGCTGTTGAGCAGTCGAGCTAGCTTAGGCTGCTGAGCTGGAGTTGAAAAAGAATAACAATCGGTCATGCATCCTCGATCGCCTGCAAAATCATCAAAGTTGGGCATTAGTGCTGCATCCTCGATTGATCCTGATCCTGCAAAATTATCAAAGATAGAAAAATCCTCTCATGAGAGCTTTCTCAATAGTGGATACTTTGATTTTTAAGTCAGTCTCCTATTGTTGGTACGAATACCCCTTGCAGAACACGCGGCACCATCTAAAAGAGTCGCCATCTCAAATAATGGACAATCAGCTAGATTGATGTCAAATCGGTGAAATACCGATATGAAAGCTAAGATATTAGCCAGAACTAAATTGACTAAGTAATCAGGTCTAGATCGGTAATAAATCGACCTTATCTTGATTGCATATTGCCGAACCAGCATTTTATCGTCCTGAAGGATAGTGGCCCTCGAACTCCGCAGGAGATCGGGTTTGCACTAACTTCGCCAACTGATCCACAGCTTGCCAAAATGATCTGCCTAGTATACGAGATCAGCAAAATACCGACGTGGTCCGATATAGTAATCCCAACTCATATTGAGATCGGTAAATCACCGACCTCAACGTACAACCTAGATCGATGATTTATCAACCTCGACACATTTCGACAACTGACTAAACGCCAACTGCACTCTAATCAGATTGCAACCCTCCTCTAGCTATACTCTAGCTAATCACGAGCGAAGCTAATGTCCAACAACTACAATCCAACTGGCCATAACAAACTAACGGCCTAACAAATTTTTCTTAAGACCTAAGCAAACCCCTCTATGAATAGGAGGGCAAGGTATCCCTCCAGGGTGAGCACAAGTTCACAGAGCCGAAACTCTTTTGAAATTGACTCTCGACTTTTTCATTGAAGGAAGAACAAACCTTTCTCTACCCAAACTCTTCCATTCTATTTTTCGTTCTTTCATTTTCACTATCTATTGACAAGATTCAGCTAACTTAGGTATCGGAGGGTCCTAAACTGAAGGATACCCCATCGATTTTTGAACTTCGTCTTGCAAGTTGGCTCATGATCCACGTCGAACCAGCTCAACCAGCTCTCCAGCACGAATCTCTTCGATCATCTAAAATCCTGCTGCAACAGATTGGCACTAGAAGGAGGGCTTTGTCCAAGATTTGGTAGAAAATGGTCAAGAAAGCGTAAAATCCGGCTTAGTCTTCTCTCAAATCCCCTCCAAAGATGGTCCAGTCCCATCCCCCAGCTGCGATCGACTCACAACAGTTTAGTCTCATGGTACAGTAAGTCCAGATCTTCATCAATGTCGTACAGCAGCTCCAGCAAATAATGGAACAACGACAATAATCTATCCCCTGAGAAGCTGCATCACGGATCAGCCATCCTCCAACTCTCTAAGAACTCCATCGGGAGCATCTTCTTAATCAAGAAGATTGCTCCTACGAAGCAGAATTAACTTCCTGTAGTAGAAGACCGCTATGAGAGATGGATCTTGAGCAAAAACTTCAAGATCTTGAGAAGAAGCTAAAGGAGGTGCAGCTTGAGAAATCTTCCTAAAGTAAGAAGGACTTCCACCTCACTTTTTTCTTTTCTACCAAAATTCTGAATGAATCGATTCCATCCTGATTCAAGATGCCTACTTTAGAGCCATTCGACGGTTCCACTGACCCTCAAGATCATCTTAAAGGCTATAGAGATGTTATGAGACTTCAAGACACGTCTGATGCTCTTCTCTGCATGGCTTTCTCTATCACCCTCAAAAAATCTGTAAGGGTATGATTTTCTGGACTCCATTCTGAATCTATTTCTTCTTTCGATCAGTTGAGTAGGCTTTTTGTGGCCTATTTTGGAAGCAACCATCTCCACCTGAAGCACTCGGACAGTCTCTTCTCCATGGTGTAGTAAGAGGGCGAGTCCCTTCAAGAATATATGGCCCGTTTCAACATGGCCATTTTAGAAGTTAAAGATTTCAATGAGTTTGTCACTATATCTGTCTTAAAGAGGGGGCTCAGGAGTTATCGTCTAACCTTCTTCCTCAACAAGAATTTTTTGGAGAATTATGAAGCAATGCTGGACCGGATCCGAAAGTATGCCCATGCTGAGAAGGAGGAAAAGTTGAATAAAAAAGAGAAGGAGGATAAAGAGGAAAAGAAGCGACCTTGCGAGGAAAGACGTGGGAATCAGGAGAACAGTAATGAACCACCTCGAAAAAGTCCGAGGTCCCAAAGTTCTTCCAAAAAATTCGATAGCTACGCTTCTTTGTTTGCCCTCAGAATGTAAATTCTGATGGAGATAGAGAATCAAAGATATCTCCACCGTCCTATTTTCATGAAGGCTCATGCAGACAAAAGAAACAAGAGTAAATACTGTCGCTTCCATCGGAATTATGGACACGATATCGAGAAATGCTGTCAACTAAGAGATGAGATTGAGGCTTTGATCTATCAGGGCTATCTCGATAAATATGCCTAAGATCGAGCAAACCAGTCCCTAGAGCTGTGCCCAAGGCCTGAAGATGCTGCTGAACACAATCGGCCAACTGCAGGAGTCATAAATATGATTTCACAGGATGGCCAGTTCCAGAGGGTATCCGGGAGCCCTTCGCTCAAAAGATACTGTGTTGAAAATATTATTTCTTTTTTTGAAAATGATTCCTAAGGAATTCAGATATCCCATAATGATGTTGTCGTTGTTTCCGTGATGATAGCAAATTATAATATAAAAAAAATTCTGATCGATAATGGAAGTTCTACAGACGTGTTGTTCTATGATGCCCTCTCAAAAATGAATTTGCTCAATAGCCTAAAATAGGTTGGCAGCCTTCTGATTGGCTTTTTAGGTGATTCTGTGGCAATCAAAGGAGAAATTATGCTATCAGTCACTGCCAAAAAAGAGCCCTATCAGTCAACAGTGCAACTTATATTTTTTATCGTCAAGATACCATCTGCGTACAACATCATTCTTGGCCGATCTGGGCTTAACGTCCTCAAAGCAATAGTCTCAACTTACCATTTTCTTATCTGATTTCCAACTAGATTGGACGTCAACGAGATGTGGGGAGACCAAATAATGATCAGACAGTGCTTTTTGATAGCTTTTAAAATAAAAGCTCCTGTTAGAATTCCACTTGCTGAAATTTTCTACAAAGATCTTGAGATGAGATCAAAAAAATCCGAGGTGAATCAGCAGAACCATTTATTACCATACCACTGGATGGAGATCCTAAACGAACCATCCAAGTTGGAGCTCGGTTAGATACCGATCTAAAGAAAAAATTGATCACTTTTCTTCGAAAAAATGCTGATGTGTTTGCATGATCAATCTCAGACATGCTCAAAATTTCAGTCGATGTCATCATGCATAAATTGAATATTGATTCGAAATATAAGCTCATGAAGCAAAAGAAGAAAACCTTTGCTCCAGAAAGCCAAAAGATTATAGACGAGGAGGTCGGCAAACTTCTGAAGGCAGGATTTATCAGAGAAGCATAATATCCAAATTGGATAGCCAATGTTATCATGGTTAAGAAGATAAGCAGAAAATGAAGGATCTGCATCGATTTTATCGATCTCAACAAGGCTTGCCCAAAGGATAGCTTTGCTCTACCAAAAATTGATCAATTGATCGATGCAACATCAAGGCATAAGCTGCTAAGCTTCATGGATGCCTTCTCTAGCTACAACTAAATCAGAATGGCTCCTGAAGATGAGGAGAATATGGCATTCATCATCGACAAAGGTTTGTACTGTTATAAAATGATGCCTTTCAATTTAAAAAATGCAGGTGCCACCTACCAGTGCCTAGTGAACAAAGTCTTCAGGCACCAAATCGATCGCAACATGGAAGTCTACATTGATGACATGCTGGTCAAAAGTGTAGAGGTAGATCGACATATTATCAATCTTGAAGAATCCTTCGGAGAAGTCCGCAAGCACCAAATGAAACTCAACCCAATAAATGCACTTTCGGGGTTACAGCCAGAAAATTTCTTGGTTTTCTTATGACCTAGAGAGGAATAGAAGCCAATCCCAAGAAGATCAAAGCCTTACTCGAGATGAAGCCTCCCAACTCCATAATAGAAGTATAATGGCTCCCTGGACTAGTGGCATCACTCAGCAGATTTATATCCAGATCAGCTGAAAAGTGCCTCCCATTCTTCAAAATTCTGAAATAAATTAAAAACTTTGAATGGACAAAAGAATGCCAGTCTGCCTTTGACAAGCTCAAAACATATCTTAGCACAATGCCGCTATTATCAAAATCTATTAAAGATGAGGATTTATTCATATATCTATCCATTTCACCTAACACTATTAGCTCGATTTTAGTCTGAGATGATGCAGAAACACACAGGCCTATCTATTATATCAGTAAATTATTATGAGATGCAGAGTCCCGATACTCCATAATTAAAAAAAATAATTTACTCCTTGATCACCATCGCCAAACAGCTCCAGCCATATTTCTAGGCTCATGCCATCATCGTCTTAACGGATCAACCATTGAGATCGATCTTTCAACGACCTAACACTTCTGGCCAATTGGCCAAATGGGCCATTGAACTCAGTGAATTTGATATTCATTACTGCTCAAGGTCTTCTATGAAAGCTCAAGTATTGGCTGATTTTGTGGTGGAATGTTCGATACCTAAAAAAGAAAAGATCCCAAAAATTTTAGAAGAAACCACTAAAGAACCTTATTGGCTTCTACATGTGGATGGGGCCTCCAATTCTCAAGAAAGCGGAGCTAGATTAATTTTAGCCAGTCCTAAGGGAGCAATCACAAAACATGCACTGAGGTTCAATTTCAAAACCTCCAACAATAGAGCCGAATACGAAGTCCTCATCGTAGGACTCAAAATCGCCAAGGAGCTCAATATTAATATGTTAGATATGTGTGCTCTAAAAGTCAGAATTGGCTGACACTTGTAATACACTTCTAAGGGCAAAATTATAATTTTGACTATAAATAATAAAATAAATTATTTTCTATCATAAATATGTATTTAGTGTTTGTGATGCATCCCTTAAGTTAATGGTAATGATAATTCCTATTTTTAAGAGTTAAAAATTTAAGACATGAATTTTCATTTATTAACTCATAAAATGCTTCTGACCGTAGGATCGTCATGAGGATGGTGATTGATCTGGAAGGTTAGTATACAATTACTTCTTTATAGTAAATGAGTCTTGAGTCTACGGTGTAGAGACATCGGAGCAAGAGTACAGATACTCATTAAGGAATGAGGGTACTGAGCGTGATCACCTCGAGCAGTCATAAGAAAGTCTACCTTCTCGTCGATGACTGACTCGAAGCTACAGTGGTGTGTTTGGTTCTTTGACCTGAGGTGCATCGATAGTTCACCTTGAGGGTGTTATAGTTTGACTACACCATGATTCAGTCTCCTAGCCATTCAAAACTCTAGGTGTATGTTGGCAATAACATGTTCATTGTAGGAATTGAATTACACCAAGAGAAAATCTATCTACCTCGATGGATGAGAAGCAGCCCTATGATGATCATGAGAATCAAGTCCACAAGCCCATGGCCATGGTAGAGAGTGAAATAATAGAAAGAGTTTCTACTAGGGTTTTCACATTGGATTTGAATCGAATGATTAAATCATATGATAGAAATTAGGATTTGACGAGTTCACCTTAACCCTAATCTGATCGGGGCTCAAGATAGAAGAACTTAATCACACAAGTAGTTGCACCGAGAGGTTCATTTTCAGTTTTGATGGGTTACCACCATATACTGCTAAGTGTCATTGGTGGATCTTGGAAAAAATTAGAATCATTTAGATGATCGATCATTCTAGTTGTCTAAATCAGAAGAGTTTTGATCCATCGAATGAAGTTTCGATGATGTCGATGATGGAGATCACGATATATCCCACTACCATACAGAACTGAACCTAACTG
The DNA here is from genome assembly GCA_006176705.1 of Cocos nucifera. Lineage (NCBI taxonomy): Eukaryota > Viridiplantae > Streptophyta > Magnoliopsida > Arecales > Arecaceae > Cocos > Cocos nucifera. The sequence goes on along the minus strand of QRFJ01000001.1, from coordinate 682,710 downwards.
AATCACACAAGCAAAAATTTGGATCTGAATATCATCAATTGAACTAATCCAGTTCAATTGATTTGAATTAGATTCAATTATGTTTAAAAAAATCATGCTAGCACATGATTGAACCTAACATTCTCCTTTTATTATCATTAAAAGTTATCTCGACTGAGCTAAATGAGTTTGTGCTCACTTAGGTACCTTTACTTGATCTGACTGAAGTTTGTCTAGATTAGAAAAGGGTTATCTTAATTTATGAGATAAATTTGAGACAATACATATCATTTTTCGTCACCTGCTAATTCTTGTCCTTTAACTTTAGTCAAACGTTGACCTTTGATCTTTGGACATCTGCTCATATGTCATGCACTTATTGGAGAGCAGATAGGAGCTTATCCTCTTACTGAAATTTGAAAAGAAGGAGGCACATGCCTAGGATGGCGTGCGCCCATGGATAGGGATGCCTGAAGTTCCATACGAATGGGACTTCAAGTTGCTTCTTGGATTCTACTTAGGTGACCCTTGCCTACAGACTTTGACCAATCTTAGGCGCCATCTAAAGATAAATTTATGGAGCTCTCATCTGATTAGATCAGATGATGTCATCCCACTAATCAGATTTAGATCTGATTGCATGAAGCAATGTGATTGGCTGGGATGATGTAGCACTGCATGGCGCAATAGGGTCTATAAATAAATCATGTCTGCGCTCAACTTTGAGAGAGTTCTCTCTTAGCCACGCCCTAAGGCTACCCCTCTCCCTCCTCCATGCCATATTCTAATCCTCTCTCTCCTCTCACGCCCAAGGAAAGTTGGACTTCAGTTTGGTGCGATCCAGACAAGAAAAGCTGACGAGAAAGAAAGAAGGCAGCACTACTACAGAGACGACTACTGATCTTCAGAAGAATTTTTGAAGATCCTCCAAATCAGATCCAGATCTGATTTTTAGAGAAGTGATAAAAAGAAAAGAAGATCTCTAGATCTAGTCCAAGTGGATATCGGAGAAATCAGGTGCTTGCATGGGTAGATCCAGAACCTCAAACAATCAGTAGGATCATCAAAGGATAATCGAATTACCCACATCAATATATAAATTAAATTAGATTTAATTTATTTTTATTTTTATTTATTAGATCTATAAAATTAAATCTAAAATATCTTAGATCTGATATGGATGCTTGAGAGAAATTTTTAAAATATCTCTCTTGATCTGATTAGATCTGAACGAATCTGATCCAAAAAATCAGAATTTTTCTTTCAACTAGTATCAGAGCCAGATTCAATAAAAATTATTTAGATTTATTTTTAATTTATTTTAATTTAATAAATAAAAAATTTTAGATGTCACATAAGATGTG
>QRFJ01000001.1:571217-680731 GCA_006176705.1 Cocos nucifera | reverse complement strand
CCAGGATAAACTAGGGTACTTCTGCAGCAGCACCCACCCTCGGTGTTAGCCGAGCTTCCATCTCCGAAGCTAGGGCGAGACCAGCTTCCTAAGTAATACTGCTCAGATCTTGATTAGGAAAAACTTTTCCAACTAGACCCTTATAGCTGTTGAAGCCGCTGTCAAAGGCCTCCTCTGAAGCCTTAGTAACCTCTTTGACGAAATCCTCGGAGGACTTGTACTCCTCCATAGCATGATTGGCACACCCTTCCAGTATTCCAGTTCTCTCTGGTAGATCAGGAGCGTCTTGTCTCGGATGGCCAGCATTTCATCTTGGAAAGTCACCTTCCCCTCCAACTCCTTTATTTTCGTCTCCAGTTCCAAAATCCTGGAGACCTCCTGCTGCAGCTCTAGTAGCTTATCTTCTCCTTCATTGACCTTCCTTTAAAGGTCCAGCAGAGATTTATTTTTTTTCGCAATGTCATTCAGCTTCTCTTGAAGCTACTTCTTCAGCCCCATGGCAAGCTTTTCTTCCTTTGCGGCTTTTTCTTCTATCACTTTTTGACAGTCCTTGGTGGACTGTAGAGCCTCCTCCAGTGATTTCTTATTTTCGCCAAGCTAACTGACATGCTCAGTAAACAGTCTGAAGAAAGAGGCAGACTGACAAAGAAAGAGAGAGAGAGAGAGAGAGAGAGAAATGTTAGCTCGATGCAAAAATGACGTTGAGATAACCAGATTAGTAAAAAATTGACTATAAATAATAATAATAATTAAAAAAATTGCTTACATCAAGAAGATAGCTAAAACTTTGGTTCAGCAATTCATCAGGCCCCATGTCCCTTCTCCAAGCATGCAGATCATGCTACGGCATCATGGCATAGAGGAGGTCCTTGCCGAGAGTCGGGGTATCCCGCATAGAAGCCTGAGATATATCGATCCGATCAATGAAAGTTGACGGCAAATTAATAAGTGAGGTTTTCAGCCCTCTAGCGGGCCAAGACTGGTGGGCTGAGACCAATGTCAGTGCACTCGATGGACTAGATTTCGATGCTGCAACAATAGAAGTCGACCTCTGATGGGTGGTCGTCTATTTGAGCAATGGTCGGGCCACCTCAGTTGATTTTCGATGTCCTCTGGACATCGGAGAAGATGTTAGTGAAGGGCGGGCACTAACGAACTCTGTATGGATTACTATCGCCCTTGCAGTATGTAGAGGCGTAGGTCGGAGAGATGCCAAGGTGGAGTCAATGACTGACTTTCCTTTCTCCTTTTTTGCCGATGGAGGATTGGAGGATTCTGGCTTCCTCTTCCTCTTCCTCTGGTCCGCCAGCCTTCGAAAATCGAACCTCATGAGTGCTGCAATAACCAAAAGAGAAGCATAGTCAGACAAGGAACAAATACGTAAAAGATCGAGGAAAATTAGAGAACAGACTCACCCCGGAGGGAGATAAGACTGATGCCGGAGTCGAACAGTGATTGATCCATCACCAGTTGACTGAGCTTGGGCACCTTCATACCCAGTAGCTCAACGAAGACCTCCTTATCCCCAGGCAGGATGGACTTATTGGAGTTTCAGTTTAGCCGAGGTCTATCCTAGCGAGTGCTGAAATCCCAGAAAATGTTGGAAGAAATAAAAAAGAAATGACTTTTTCAGTTATAAATTAAAAAAGAAAGGATAGGATCGAATTTACAATTTGGCCGAGATGAGAAATACCATCAGTCTTTCTCAGTAGGATATTTTTCAGAACAAAAGGAGTCCTAAAAAAAGAAGTTCTAAGGCTAATGGCAATAAAACTACAGCATATGATAAAAACTAAAATAATCCTAATGGTGTTGGGAGTCACCTGAGTCGGCTAAAGGCCATAGTAATCTAATACATTGCAAATGAAATGATGTAAGAAAAAGCGCAACTTAGATCGAAGGGACTCATCATAGAAGACTATACAACCTTCAGAAGGCCGTGCTAGGGGTTGAAAGCTGAAAGCTGTTAGGGATGAGATATTTCTCCTTGAGCTTCTCTAAATCAACCTCTATCAAAATGGTGGGCTCAATGCTGGGGCCAAAATAGTCCAAGAACTTTTTTACAGGAGATTCTGAACCATCGTCGCCAGAAACACTGGCCTTGGTGGCATCCTGAGATGGATTATTCATCTCAATGGTGGCAGGGGTTGGGTCGACCAGATATCATGGCCTCTCAGGATGGATTTCCCCCTCTCACCACCAACAGGAGAGGTATTCTCCTAAGAAGACATGGAAGAAAGGAAAAGGAGGGGGGCAAAGGAGATAAAAAGAGAGGTTCAAAGAAAAGAAAGTAGAGGAAATCAAAAAGGAGAAGTCCTAAGAAATGAAAAACCTAGAAGGAGAAAGGAGAACCCTACCAAGGAGGATAAGGAGCCTCCTCTGCTGCTTTCGAAAACTCTCTCCAACAAACTTCGATGATCACTGGGATCACCTTCTTCTCCAATAGACAAAACGCCTGAAAGTCTCCTTCGCAGCAAAATCTTCACTCCAGGTGAAAGATAATAAAAATGAAAGAAGAACGGATAAGTATCCAATATATAGGGGGAGCGATGGTCCAGATCAATCCGACTGCTGTAGGATTTCAGCCACCTATCGATCATCCAAGAAAATTGTAGAAAAATTATTTTGATGCACTGATCCAAATCACGCCATGTAGGATTATTCCATATGGTGGCTCAGTTGATCCTCGGATGAGTGCCACGTGCCCCATGCCACCTGGGTTACAATGGCGCAACCAATAATGGCTTCATTTTCTCCCACACTTTCTTAAATACCAGGGTACAGCGATCACCGTGAATGAGGCGGCCTGTCTTTTTGAATTATTTAGAAAAGCAAGTCTAGCAGCCGTATAGCATGATCTTTGACTTAGTGAATGATCTTTGAGATGACTTTTCACATCTATCATCAGAGGAGTTTCACTCCAAGTCTGAAAAGTAGGGGGCAACTATTGGTATGGACACCCCCTACAGGACACATGGCACCATCTGAAGGAGTTGCCATCTCAAATAATGGGTAATCAGTCAGATTGATGTCAGGTCGGTAAAATACCGATCTGGAAGCTGGGATATTAGCCAGAACTAAATTGACCAAGTAATCAGATCTAGATCGATAATAAACCGACTTCATCTTGATTGTGCATTGCCGGACTAGCATTTTGTCGTCCTGAAGGATAGCGGCCCTTGAACTTCGTAGGAGATCGGATTTGCACTGACTTCGCTAACTGATCAGCAGCTTGCCAAAATGACCTGTCTAGTATACGAGATTGGTAAAATATCGATGTGGTCCGATATAGTAATTTCAGCTCATATTGAGATCGATAAATCACCGATCTCAGTGTACAACCAAGATCGGTGATTTACCGACCTCGATACATTTCGACAGCTGATCGAATGCCAACTATACTTCAATCAAATTGCGATCCTCCTCCAGCTATACTTCAGCTAATCGCCAACAAGGCCAATGACTAACAGCTACAATCCAGCTGGCCATAACAAACTAACGGCCTAACAAACTTTTCTTAAATCCTAAGCAAACCCCTCTATAAATAGGGTATAGGATACCCCTCCAGGGTAAGCACAAGTTCACAAAGCCGAAACTCCGCTGAAATTAACTTTCGACTTTTCCATTAAATAAAGAACAAATCTTTCTCTACCCAAACTCTCCCATTCTACTTTTTGTTCTTCCATTTTCACTATCTATTGACAAGGCTTCAGCTAACTTAGACATCGAAAGGTCCTAAATCGGAGGGTATCCCATCGATTCTTGGACTTCATCTTGCAGGTTGGCTCGTGATCCGCATCGAATTAGCTTAACCAGCTCTCCAGCATGAATTTTTCCGACCATCTAAAGTCCTGCTGCAACACCCACAAAAGTAAATAGAAGATATCTAAATGATGGATGGAATGAAGAGTTGGAGTCAAGTATTAGGCGTGAAAGACAGGTAACGAAGAATAGATATAGAAGATGGATGGTGGAGAATAGAAAACTCAAAGCTCTGTGTAGAAGCCAAATATAGTGCATATGGAGTCTATCTTTCGGAAAGCATACAAAGCAATTCTTCACTTCTTTTAATTAGAGGACCCTGGGGAAAAAAAATTTATATATAGACAATACCTATCATCTTTGAAAACATGCAACATGCACCATCTACCAAGAGTAATAGCTTTGAAGATGTGCTTTAACTGCCAAATAATAACAACATACACATCCTAAGAGTGTTGAGATCATGAATCTCACTTAACGGATGAGAGAGTAGAAAAGCGAGTAGCTGGGCCATTTATCATCTTGCAAATAAAAAAATGTAGAACTACACGATTATAAAAGATCGGACAATCACTCCATCATTCTTTATCAATAACATGTGTCAGACTATCAGTAGATTATTGCCACAATGGATGGTCCAGCTTAGAGCATATCAACCAGCATCAGTGATTGCAACCATGGATGCAAACAGTTTACGAAAGAAAAGACTATTACGAAACTGTCACACAAACTAAACCACGGATGCAAACACGAATGAGCCGCGGACATTGTCATGAAGATGCTTGATTTCCACCCTCACACTGGTGCTCCAAAAGTCTTTAAAATAGCCGAATTGGAGATTCTCCAAAAACAAAAACAAAAACAAAAAAGAAAAAAAACGCAGCTGATAGGAAAGCAACCGAACTACCGCATCATCTTACAGAGTAATACTCTCGCCAGGAACCTTCTTGGCATCCAAGAACAATCAAAGAGAGCCATCTTGGCATCCAAGAAAGCTCTCTTCGATTTTAGTCCACAAAATTTAAGCAGAATGAGTCGTGCACACAATAAACTGACCCTCAAAACACCACAGAACCACATTGACCGGCTACCAATGCCCCATCAGAAACCCAGTTCATAAACAAGACGCACGCACATAACGGTTTCCATCATACAGTCTCATGTATGCCACCGACCACTTTTTAAGAAAAATTTACCAAACAAGTGTTACGGTGAGCCAGAATATAACAAAGGCTTCTAAATAATGCCACAGAATCAGTTGGGGAACATCATGTAGAAATATACTTCAACACGCATTCACACTCAATCGAGAAAACAAACTGATGAAAAATGTAGATTTGATCCTCTTTTACTTGTTGATACATCTAGTTCAAACACATAAAAAATTGCTAAGGTTAAATACATTACGTGAACAAATCATGAAAATATATGCCATAAGAATAAATTGTAGCAATGGGGAAGACCACAGAAATTCATAAATAATTAAAGCATGACCTAGAACCAAACATTTCTGCAGCTTGTAACCTAGAGGTATATTCATCTGTATGAAACCCTGGCTTTTCTGATCAAACTGGAAACGGCACCCTCTAGAAAGGTATCCTTCAAAACCTTGGGATAAGCCATCCTCTACCGCTCATGCTGAGCTTTGAGGTCTATTCATGCGTATCAAACCCTGCTTTGCTGATCAAACTGGAAACAGCACCCAATGGAAAGGTATCCTTCGAAACCTTTGGATAAGCTATCCTCTACAGCGCATGCTGAGGTTTGAAGACAACCAAGTGAACCATGTTTATTCATTTCAGCATGGTAATCTACCATGCCATCAATTGTACTCATAGCAAAGTCAGACTCCCAAGGTCTGGCAATGAAGGTCTGCTTCACTCGCTTGGATTCCATCACATGATCTGAGCTCGTTGGGTTCTCTAAAGGCTTTGATTCTCCCTCACAGTGCTCACCAGTATCTGCAGGAGACTTCCTCTTCGACCCAGGGAGCAGATTCAATCCTGCAATGCAATCAATGACAGTGAAAAACAGCTCAAATAGGGGACCGGATTTGAGTTTTGCATTCAAACTATTGGAGTTCCAGAGAGGTATAAAAATATTACCAGTGAAAGTGTTAGATATGCTAGGTTGTGCTTCCATGTCAGCACAGCCACAAATATGATCCTGAGTGCTGCAACTCTTGGAGCGGCTAGTTCTGCTTTTGGAAAAGAACATCATGTAAACATGGCTGGCAGGAAAGAAACCTCCAGTTAAGCAGGCATGCAGGCACTAGTAACATTCCCAAAAGATTGCACGAAGAAACTTGAAGACTGAAAACCAACAAAACAGTTCAAAATCCATGACAGGGTAGTTATCTTGATGCTTGAGAACAGCCATATATGTAAACGCTGGAGAAAACTGTAGAAGGCCAACACCAAGAACTAGAATGCAGCAGCTAAAGCAGGGAGAGAGATGGAGAAAGAGAATCATATATTCTCCAGGACATGAATAACCATATAAAAAATAATCTTCCATGCCCACCAGTTTCTTAGATAGATCTATGGTTATTATGGAAAAAAAATATATTCTCAAGAAAAAACAAGTGAGATAAAGTTCTGACTCTCCTCTAAATGTGATTTTTTTTTTTTTGAACAGCCTCATAGAATCCTAAACTTTCTATGCTTAGTTTCTCCAGCTAGTTCAAAACTCCTGCATCCCAAAAAGTACTAGTTTGATCTTCACAAAATCATCTCAACATATGATAATTTATACTCTCCCACTATCTCTCTTTGAGTATCTTGTCCACAGGATTCAAAAGGTACAACATTCATCAATGTAAAGCTATTATGCGCCAATATTCCAACAGTGATCCTAAATTTTCCAATACATTGCAAGGTTTTCACCTTCATGGACATCTCAGCTGATAAATTGGTTTGTCTTGGTACCAGGCAATCACCTATACGATAAAACCTGTATCTCGGCCCTTATCATATTGGCTGATAAAAACAGATATACTTTGATATAATGCCCTATGTGATATCAAATCTCAATGACAACTCCTAGCCCTGTCGGTTGGCACCTCTACCCTAGGGGCTTGTCCTTGGTGGGGATCTGGGGTTCGCTAAAAAAGATATCAAAATCTCAACAGATAAATTCCTAATCTGCCTTCTAAAATATTAAATTGATATTTTAATTACTTATAACCAAGATCTCAGAAATTGTGACTCTACAATATCAGCCTAGATCTCAGAAATCTCAGCTCTTTCCTATTTCTTCTAATATTTTATCTTGACTGAGATAAACCAAGATCCAGTCCATCTTGGCATCCAGCACCCTTCAGCATCACTGATATCTCCATTATTAAAAACTTTAGAACCTTGCCACATTAACAACCAACACCTGGATGCACAATCATCTGCCCTTTCATCAAGCAATTGTATGCCACACTATTTTGCAACCTTCATGAAATAAATGCAGTAAACCTTTGCAAATAAAATTGTAAACACCCACTTTTGCATGCTTTGCAGATTTGCGCGACCATATGAATGATATTTATAACTTTGGATTTTAGTTTGTGTTTAAGCCATTAAATAATTTTTTTTCTGAGAAAAATCCTTCCCTTCAAGTCGATGCACAATTTTTATATTTCTATCCAAACTAATGCATGTGTCTAGTGCATCAATTCAGAAGTTCATATTTACACCCCAGTTTATATTAAAGCAAACCTTTTCCATTGGGTTTAAAAATTCCTTTTAAAGGCACCCAGTTTTAAAATTCAAAATCTGTTAAACCAGTGCATAACTTTTGTGCATCGGTTTGAATTGACACTTGGTTTAAGATATTTCTTTTTTCCTAGATTTTCAAATTCAAAATGTTTTCAAGCAAAAGAATTTGCGTTGATCTTAATTGGCAAGTGTCATGCCAATGAAATTTATTTTTTAAACCAAAATTCGAAAATTAAAAACCTTTGAATCGATGCATAATTTTTGTGCATCAATTTGAAATCATGCATATATATTTCAAGAAGATTTGTTGAAAAAAAAAAGGCTCAAAAAGCATTGCGACAAATTAAAGATCCATTTTAACTATCTATGCATAACTTTCTTTTCTTCTTTCTACTATTTTCTCATGCACCCAAATGCTTATTTTTCTCTCTTATTTTAAACATATTTGAACTGAAGTATAAATAGGGGATACATCCAGGCTCCATCCATGAACACCTGTTTCCAGTCCACCTACCATCAATGCTTCCTTCATACACCGTCCACTTTTGTCTTTTGTGATATCATGAAGAGGTTAATTTGCTGATCCTGATTGGACTAATAGAGATCACTTCTAGAGACCTTAGATAATATATAATGACCTCAAACTTCTTTATTTTGGTTCTCTCTCCTGACTTTGTTTCATTTTATTGTATTTCCTTTCTCATTTGTTTAGATTTGCATGTGTATCAAGTCATTTTAGCATTAAAACCACATATTTTCTTAAATATACCTAGTGCATCTGAAAGGGTGTTCTAGTTTTGGGGATGGCAAGTTGAGATTTTCACATATCTACTTCCCCTAACCCCAACCTCATGTGTATCATTATTTAGTTTTTATTTGTGTTAATTTAGAGTAGATACCATATCTTCTATAATGTTCTGATCCCTTGACCTATACTAACTGGATATGTCAGTTCGTGCATTGTTGGATCAACTGAGTGCAACAAATTCAACCATAAGATCATGAGGTATCAATTCTTTGGATGTTGGGTCCACTGTGACTTCAAGCGCATATCGGGCAGACGCACACAAGCACATATATATCAATTTCACATTTTGGATCCAAGGTCCCATTTTTGAAGGTTGACAAGTTCAGCATGCAACAATACCATTATTTGTCAAGATTCAAGTTCCTAGCACGAGTCCCACATAGGGGTGTATATACATCAACACATCTACAAGCAAAGTTCACCGTCTCGATACCTGACCCCATACCAGTAAAATCCTACTATAATGTCCGTACGTGATTCGATATGGTATGCTGGTATTGGTACGCTTCGAAACAGCATACCTATGAGACCTGTATGGTATGGTACATCCGGTACCTGGCAGTATGGCATTCCATGTCTACAAGCAACGGGGGAAATTATTTATCATACTTGTCAAAGCCATTGCAATTAAAGGGTGTCATGTTAGAGTTGACTAACGAGGGAAATAAAAGGATTTAGAGGCCAGATCAGATCCCTTGTTTTTTCAAAATAAATGGATATTCCTTGACCTTGGGACATAGAACAGAAGTATCAAAACAAGTGAGCCAGAATTCCTTCCCTCAATCTAAAGCCCGGAGGCTTGGATGCCACCATCAAGCTACCCATTTCCATGCAGGAAGACTTTTAAAGGAAAACAAGGTTGTAATCAAGACAGATGAAGATAATATGATAGAAGCCATCAGTGTTTCCTACCTCATAACACCTCTAATATTTCTGGGGTCCCCCCATTAACAAATGTCTCCAGGACATCTGTTAAGAGCAATGCCCTAAGTACTTTAAACGACATGTCAAAAAAATTTAATTGGAGGAAGTCTTCTAAAAACCTGTATTTCCTAACATAATTTATTCACAATTAGAGTTCCTATTTAACAACTTCTTAGTTCCTATCGTGCTTCACTAAAATAAATATGAACCACTCAAATGATGACAGAAGGAATGAGTGCAATACACGGGTGGATTGGTGATTGACAGAGATATTTTAGAAAATCTTAGAAGACAAATATGAAAAGACAGTTGATAACTAAAATGCCATATTTAATCGTAGCTAATTAACCAATAGAAATAAAACACATTGCTCCTGGGGCATTCATTAACATTTCTCTTATTTCTGACCACAGCCTAGAAGTGACGACAGGATCTTCAAATCTGTACATGCGGACAAGAGTCCATCACTAGGACACCTACTTTTTCTCCATTCCATAGAAGCTACAACAGCTCAGTAACCGATTAAAATCGATTGGAATATCACATCAGTCCATTCCAGTTGCGATCTGTCACACCTCTAGATTTCATACCATATGGCGCAACACAAGCAAAAGAGTATGAAGTTAAATTTGAGCCTTCAGATTCTATTAATTACACATGAAATCTAGACCGAGATATCTGCATAATAGGTATCCAATAGCTAGGTAACTCACAGCTCCTCTATGAATATTGTTGGTGCAAAATCTGATCGACGTCGGATCATACTGAAGTTGAGGAAGAAGAGGCCGCCACCGGTAATCTGCAAAACAAAGTTCCGTCCGGAATCAGTGGTGCGGCTCTGACAGAACCCTCCGACGATCAAATCAGCTCTTCTAGCCAACAGAAATGGAGTGCTTAGGAAAGGATTTAGCAAAGTTTTGGGAAGAAGAAGAGAGCTTAGAGAAAATGTATCTGAATGATGCCTTTTATAGATGGAGCCCGGAGCAGACTGATAGTGACAGCTGTAGCCATCCGGTAGCTGACCGCTCGGAGCCGCGTAGGATTTGTTACGGAGAGGAGCGTCGCCTGTAGCAGACTGATAGTGACAGTCGTAGCCGTCTGGTAGCTGACCGCTTAGGACCGCGCGAGAGGGGCGCTGCCTACAGCAGACTGATAGTGACAGCCATAGCCGTCCGATAGCTGACCGCTCAGGGCCGTGTGAGAGGGGCGCCGCCTGCAGCAGACTGATAGTGACAACCGTAGCCGTCCGATAATGAGCCGCTCGGAGCCATGCAGACGGATGAAGATCTTTGACGTATGTCAATTTCAGAGGAGTTCGGACTCCTAAAGAAAATATGGCTAGAGGGGATCATCCGGGAGGAATGCTACTTGAAATCTGGAAGTAATCTACTGGAGGAATCTGGATGGAGCTCGACTAATGGATAAATCCAGGAGTCCGACTGGTGGAGAAGTTCGACTGAAGGAGTTCGACTGGTGGAGAAGTTCGGCTGAAGAAGTTCGGAAATAGTTTGGCTGTTGGAAAAATTCGGCTGAAGGAGTTTGAAAGAAATTCGGCTACTGGAGGAATCCGACTGAAGGAGAAGTTCGGAAGGAATTCGGCTCCTGAAGAAATCCATCTGAAGGAGAGGTCCGGAAGGAGAATCTGACTGAAGGAGAGGTCCAGAGGGAGTTTGGCTTCTGAAGGAATCCGACTGAAGGAGAAGTTTGGAAAGAAGTTCGGCTCCTGAAGGAATTTGACTGAAGGAGAAGTCCGAAGGGAGTTCGGCTCCTGGAGGAATTCGATTGAAGGAGAAGTCTGGAAGGAGTTCGGCTCCTGAAAGAATCCGACTGAAGGAGAAGTTTGGAAGGAGTTCGGCTCCTGAAGGAATTTGAGTGAAGAAGTCCGGAAGAAGTTCGGCTCCTAGGAAAATCCGATTGAAGAAGTCCGAAAGAAGTTCGGCTCTTGAAGGAATCCGATTGAAGAAGAAGTCTGGAAGGAGTTCGGCTCTTGGAGGAATCCGACTGAAGAAGAAGTCTGAAAGGAGTTCGACTCCTGAAGGAATCCGATTAAAGGAGAAGTCCGAAGAGAGTTCAGCTCCTGAAAAAATTTGACTGAAGGAGAAGTCCGGAGAGAGTTCGGCTCCTGGGGAATCCGATTGAAGGAGAAGTCCTGAAGGAGTTCGACTCCTGAAGGAATCCGACTGAAGGAGAAGTCCGAAATGAGTTTGACTCCTTGAGGAATCCATCTGAAGAAGTCTGGAGGAAGTTCGGCTCCTTGAGGAATCTGATTAAAGAAAAAGTCCGGAAGGAGTTCGACTCCTAGAGGAATCCGACTGAAGGAGAAGTCTGAAAAAAATTCAACTCCTTGAGAAATCCGACTGAGGGAGAAGTCCGGAGGAAGTTCGGCTCCTAAAGAAATCCGATTGAAGGAAAAGATCCGGAAGGAGTTCGGCTCCCGGAGGAATCCAACTGAAGGAGAAGTTTGGACGAAATTCAGCTCCTGAAGAAATTTGACTGAAGGAGAAGTCCGGAGGGAGTTTGGCTCCTGGAGGAATCCGATTAAAGAAGAAGTTCGAAAGAAGTTCGGCTCCTGGAGGAATCCATTTGAAGGAGAGGTCCGAAAGGAGTTGGGCTCCTGGAGGAATCCGACTGAAGTAGAGCTCCGGAAGGAGTTCGACTCCTAGAGAAATCCATCTAAAGAAGTCCGGAAGGAGTTCGGCTTCTGAAGGAATTCATCTGAAGGAGAGATCCGAAAGAAGTTGGGCTCCTAGAGGAATTCGACTGAAGTAGAGGTCCGGAAAGAGTTCGGCTCCTGAAGGAATCCATCTTAAGGAGAAGTCTGGAGGGAGTTCGGCTCCTGGAGGAGTCCGAAAGAAGTTCGGCTTTTGGAGGAATCCATCTGAAGGAGAAGTCTGGAGGGAGTTCGGCTCCTGAAGGAATCCGACTGAAGGAAAGATCCGGAGGTAGTTCGGCTCCTGAAGGAATCCGACTGAAGAAGAAATCCGGAAGGAGTTCGGCAACTGGAGGAGTTCAGCCGCTGAAAGAGTTCAACTAGGGCTCGACCGCTGAAGGAGTTCGACTGGGGTTCGACCGCTGGAGGAATTCGGCAGAAGTTCGGTTGCTGAAGAGGTTCGGCTAAGGTTTGACCGCTGAGTTCAGCTGGCTGAAAAAGTTCGACTGAGGTTTGACCACTGGAGAAGAATTTTCGATCGAAGCTCTTAGGTGATTACCAGTTGCATTAGGCTAAGCATCAGAATGGACTTCGACGGGAGCGGAATTTATCCCCAATAAATATAATCTGCCCTCAATCAATAAGGGATGGCAATTTTTTTAGCCGACTCATCGGTTATCCGACCTGATCCAACTCGAATAAGGCAGGTTTTACCCAACCCGATTAGAACCCCGGGTGGGTATGAGTTCTAAAAAAGATATTCGAAGCAAATTCGGATTAGATATGGATAATGGTATGCCCCGCCCAGAACCTGACCCTATATAACTTTAATATATATTCTCCTTCTAAATTATAATGACTTTATATTGTTTACATATATCCAACCCGACCTAACCCAATCCAACCGCTCTTATTTATCCGACCCACATCTTTCCTTGACCTGATCCGAAGTGGGTACAGGATGGGTATGGATATAGGGCTTTTAGTTATGGGGTGGGTATGGATATGGGCCAACCTGACCCATATCTGCCCAGTTGCCATCCCTACCAATTAGTTCTCAATACTCAAACATAAAACCTTCTACAAAGATATCCCACTAATCCTTCTATTTATAAAAAAGAAGATGCTATCATCCTGGGATTTTCTCAGCCCCCTGAGAGGCTGCCTTGCGACTCTCCTTTCCGATGCTATGAGACTGCATGACGGACATCTTTCAAGTGTTGAGAGGCTGCAGTAGAGAAGTATTTCCAACATTGAGAGTGGAGAGGTTGCTAATCCCATCTCTCACATTGAGGGGCAACCACCTAAGGATTCTCACTCCTCTCCTTGGTCCGACGTTGAGAGGCTATGAAACTCTTCTTTCCAATGCTATAAGGCTGCCATTGGAGATCCTTCCAACATTGAAAGGCTCATGTTTTGTTCTTCCATGTTGAGAGGCTTCCATTGAGAAAGGGATTGATCTCCCTCCCTTCTCTAACAGCCATGACAACATAGGCTGCCACCAAAAAGAATCAACCTCCTTTTCTTCAAGGCTGAAGTGCTGCCGGGATTTCAAGACTAAGGTGGGGTCCCCCACCTTTATCATTTTCTCCAGTTCACCTGCATGGCAGGTTTTCTTTCAAGCAAGCTTCTGCTCAATATCTTTGAGGCCACTAAGGTGATTACCATGATTATTGCTAATCATCTGCTTAGATGAAGATGATAATGGTGCTCGCAATGGCTTGACTCAATGGGTGACATGGTGCTCAAGCATACATACTCTTTACCAAGAGCATCAAAGCACCATGGGGCTTTCCATGTATCTTCACTGGTTGCATGCAACCTCAACGTAAAAAGTCTCTAGCAATGTTTGTCTTGTTGGTGCATACTATCGCATATCATACCGTATCGGTAGCAAACCAAGACTTAGTACAAGGAATGCATCAAGTCTCACTATGCCAAACTGACCACCATACCAAACATATCGACACTACATCAGGATGGTACCGGTACGGGATCCAGTACTGAGATTATGAACCTTGGTCTCAAATGATAAAACCTTCCAACCCAAGAAAATGAGGATTTCGAGAGTGAAGTCCATGATCACTCGAAGACGATGATGAATATTTAATCATCAAAGATATGCTCAAGCAAGTTTCAAGATCAAAACCATGCTTACATGGATCACATGTGTTCTATTGAGATTTAACAACTTTTATCCCATAAAACTGTTCTCAGGTACAGATCAACCTCCATCATGGGTTCAGAAATGGAAAAGACCTCACTACGGAGCCTGTCCAAAACTTTGATGATGGGTTTCTGAACCAAGGAGCTTCTGCTAAAGCTTGAAAGTGGCTGATGACAGTCATAATTTTTAAGAAAAAGGACACTTGGCTTCACCAGGTTAACATTTTAAAAGATGGCTCAGACCTGACTTTATCCTGAGCTCAAGCTGATCCATTTTGGGTCAGACTAGACCATATACACCCAGATTCATGCAAGCAGACTTGGGACCAAACCAAAACTTGATTAAGTTAGATCATGGCCAAGTTATTGGAATAATTGCATCAGATGGACTGAGATAAAAATTTTCATCTCAGCCAGGGGCCCAGGCCTCAATCAGGCATAAATCTCACCTATATTGATCCTTTATTCAAGCTAGTTGGGACCTGATTCAATAGCCCTTCATCTGAGTTGTGATCGCTGAGATGGTCAGTCAAATGAGTTCATAAATGAACTCTGACCATACCTTAAGTAGCTAATATCATATAAACTCCAAATAAGTTGATATGTTTGAACTAGCCTTGATTTAGAGGCTTAGTCATTAACTTTAGACGATCAATCAAATGGATCCCAATATGAACTCTGACCATGATGACATCACAGTCAGGCTACCAACAGTGTTAGGTTATAGCTAAATTAAAATAGGCAAGGTTAGGTCAAATGGGTTCTTTTGGGGATATTTTGGTACCGATCAAAGATGCGGGGCCCGGGGGACTACTAAACCATGCTATCAGCTGCGTACATGCTTTAGCATTTATCCTAAGCCGTTTGGACTAGACAAGAGGCATTAATGCCTCTCCTCTTCCTATCTCATCCCCCCATGAGCGGTACAATAAGATAAAAGAACAAGAAGAAAAGGCAAAGGAGAGAGAAAAGGTGGCAGAGGGAGTATGGAGAGAACACACCAACATCTAGCTTCTGCCTACAGATGCTTGCGCTCCCGGCACTCTTCCGACCCTCGCCTTGGCTTACGAGCCCCTTGACAGCTTAGCCCTTGCATCTGGTGCCAACCAATCCTCGGTCAATAGGTTCTCAGCTAGCATTGGCTTCCACTTCCAATCTCGGCTATCGACTCTTCTAGAGCCTCACTATAGTCCAGTCACATCACCCAATTAATAAATGGACGTAATCATGTATAAAGTGAGTCACTTACACTCTCCAGCCACTGCTTGTCAGCCCATGCCATTAATAGGAAAGCCTCCCAATGTGCTATGAAGTGATTACTCATCAGACTCAAGAAAGCCTAAGGGCTATCCACAGATTTCAAAAATATTCAATGAGAGACAAAAAATCTTTGACATCCTCCTATTCTCCCACAGCTCCAACCTCATAAAAAGAGGTAAAAAGGAGACCCCCAGGTATGCAATATCTCTCTCTCTTAAACGCTCCCATTTCCCGCCTGTTGGCCGGATGACTAATTTGAGTGTCGGAGGATTCCCGCTGGAGCCACCTCCGGTGGAGGCTTTTCTTGCACGTCCCGCTCCCAACGCTCCACTAACTCTAGCCGCTCCGACGTTCGACGAAAATCCGCGTCTTCCAATACTTGCCCAATGCATACAACCATCGAGTATTAACCATGCAAATATCCCAGATACTTGGAAGTGTATTGGCAGTTTAGATATCAAATGGTTGTTCTGTAAGTATCGGAAATGGTTTTAGATATCACTAGAGATTCCAATATGAGCCTAAATCTAACCTCCACATTTATACACAATCAAATATAGACTGATTCATACCCAAATTCTCCAATCATTCTCTAAGAAATGCATATGCATGATCCTAATCTCTTGGACACAATTAATATAATGGCTTCCCATATCAGACCCTGTAATATTTCTATAAACAACACTGAATACATACCAAGCTATGCAATTATCTTAATACCCTTAAGCACCAACCATACAGAGGTATTTTGGTCATTTTACAATTTTAAGGTCCTTTTATAATAATAGACTCACATTCATATGCATATTAAATACTGTATTACGACTATTGGATGGCAAAAGCACAGCAGACAGGCAACAGATGCATACATAGCTAATAGCTTGAATTGATGGCAATTCATTCTGTATCAAATATATTGTGTCTATGTGCTAACAATGGACAACAACTTCAGGATGAATTATTTGCTTTGTCCTCTGTTTCATTTGATGGAATTTAGAATTCTCTGAGTACAAAAGATTGGACCTATTCTCATAAAAAAGCTCTGACATAAAAGAACCCAAGCCTGCGGCAAGTCAAAGTATATACAATTTCCATTTCTTTGAAACAATCAAGTTCAACACACTTTAATGTCAAGATTTTTCCGCTGAAATTCACAGCAATTCAAAATCCAAAGAACTGCACGGTAAATACATAATTTCTTTACTGTGGATTTTCCCAGACAATTTAGTTACTCATGATAGGGGTTGATATACTGTGTCAGATGTCAGATTTTTCTCAACGATATATAATTTTTCAAGCCATGTGAAAAAAATAAGACAAAGTACTCTGTTTAAGTCCCATCCTAGGTAGCAATAGTTCCAGATAAATAACATAATTAACATTAACAATTAAACTAGTGTAATTAAAAAATAAAAATCATTAAAGGAGGTACTGTAGAAGGAAGCGTCTATATGACATTCACCACATCATAAAAAGTTTGTTGGAGAAGGAAGACAAACCTGTACATATACTCAACAAAGTCATCAATAAGAACAGGCCAAGCACCTAGCAAAAAAACAAAGGAGTTTAATCATGCTTTAGGATGTTTTCATATCACATCACATTAAAAAACAACTTAACAATTTAACACTTCATGATTACCTTTTGGATCATAACCTTCAAGATCTTCGTTTACACATCGGCTGAAGGCCAGAAGTTGTTGCCAAGTATCCTCAGATATATTATGATGCTGATGTTCCTAAGTTCAATAATAATAATAATAAAATGAAGATAAATGAATAAATAAAAAAGTGTTTTGCAAAATTAGTTGTTTTGGGGTCACAGATCATCGATGCATTAAGAAACCATTATAGGAAAGCTCCATGGAACAAAGCAGATGACAGATTAACAGGCCAACAATATATATGTTTGTCTGTGAGTATATCTATATGCATCTCTCTTTTTTATCAAAACCTATCAAGATTTTATTACAGAAGTTAGAACATAACTCAAATTTTTCTAACTAGAGAACCAAAGCATTTCAACACTGTAAATCACTATAAAATTCACACTCAATTTTAAAAATCTATTACTAATTTTCAAATGACTAATAGCTAATAACAAATATTATGAAAGGTACATTGACGAGGTGACATATAAAGCAGTTCCTTTGGATGTATGACAAGTCATCCTTGGGAGCTCATACATACAGGATAGAGATGCAGTCTTCTATAGGTGGTAGGAAAAGTATCATCTTGTAAAGGATATGAAGGAGTTCATGGTCAAACTTCCTAAGTACAAGGACACATGGACTTTGCAACTGTTCCTAGGCGACTTGTTAATGCCCACAATAAATTTGTGATAATGATACAAGAAGGGAACGCCACTCTTGATCGACCAAAGTCTTGCCTCTTGGTTCCACAGGTCAATTGACCAAGATCAAGATCGAGGAAAAGTTGACGTCGTCATCATCATCAAGGAACAACAACAAGAAGCATCTCTACTACAAAGTCTAGATGCAAAAGCAAGGTAAGTGGTTCATTAGGATGAGGGAGCAAAGAAGATCAAAGCTGGAAATCATCTTCAAACAAAGCTAAGTGGTTCAACTGCACGATAGGGGAATTGGTGTTTCCCCTCCCTTCAATTCTGACTTAGCAAGAGCTAAATCTCCTAAATGGATGAAGCCCTAACCCAGGAGATCCACATCAATGGATCACCAAACTTGATGGGACCACTTTAGCCACTACAAGTAAGACTAGATAGGGTTTAGAAGTGACATCCACCACATCAGAAGCCGAATTGTATGGCAAACTTTCACATGCCACAAATTGGCCATACAATGTCCGATTGAGACGATCTTGTTAAATTGGATAATTTTTCAAGATTTACAACATCGACCACCCCCTAAATGCAGTGCAGCTAGTGATCAGACTCAAATTCCAACATTTGGGCCTCGAAATGGATCTATCAAACCAAAAATTTCTTTTTTCAAAAAAAACTTTGACCGGACTATCTCCTAATGCTAGAAGAATTAAGTAGAGCGACGGTAAACAAAGTTGGAGTCGAGATTTATCTCTTATAGGATTTTACCTTTTTCAACTTTATTTCTACATGTAGTATCTATTTGGAAAAGCTAGTCCTACTCGAACTAGGAAAGGAATCCAACCTAAATTATGCAAGAATAGACCTCACTATCATAAATAGAGGTTATGTATCTCAATTTATGAATCATCAATGAAAGCAAAAAGGGATATAAACCCTACTTTCACCAATCTTTTCCATTTTTCCATAATTTTTGATAAATTTGAGTTGAGCGGATTAAAGAAATTTTTCTTTCTTCCCAATCGGATGAATCAATACTTGTAAACTAAAGCTAGTCAAATAGCAAACAACTTGTCCAGCCTAGACGATTTCAAATGAGCTCAGGCCTAGTTTCTAAGCCTATAGGGCTAGACTAGGCATGAAATTTGAGCCCGCCCATTAAACCGGCCGAACTTGGATTTGCATCGCTCCAACCTGAACTCGATATTTATACAATATACGTATAATATAATATATAATATATAATATAGTATAATATACATATTACACTATATAAAATATCATCTTCCTCAATCCTGATCACCTTTGCCTCATCTTCTTCGCTCGCCTCCTCCCTCCAGCTACCCACCCATCCTCTCATCTCCTCCCCAATCTCTCACAATCCCTCTTCCACCGCTCCCACAAACTCCTCCCCCACCTACCCCCACCTCCCCACCCCCTTCCACATCATTGATTAGAAAATAGAAGTAGAGACACCAATTTAATGGGGAAAAGGAGAGCTCCTCAGGGCCACTAAGCTCATGGACTCAAAATTGCCTTAACCATCTTGGCCACTGCCACCATCAAGGCTCTCAAAATCCAAATGCTAGGTTTGAAAGGGGACATGATTTGGGAATTTTTGTTGAGGGTGAAGAGATTGTTGATAGTAGAAGGATGGTCAGAGCTTTTGGCTTGGGTCTTTGATGGGGATAATATTGGATACTTGTCTCCACATCACCACCATCATCGCCATCGCCACCTCCACCTCTACCACCACGACCGCACAACCTCATCCTACTTCTTTACCCACTTGCCTGTTGCCCCCATGGCTGGGGCTCCACCAACCCTATCTTCTACAACCTCATCAAATCCGTCTGCCCCCTCATCATCATCAAGCTCAGCACCCCCGGCCTCCATATGGCCGCCATCTCCCGCAACCTCTCCCCCCCAAGCTAATGACCCAACCAAAAAGGAGGCTTGAGGGCCCAGCCCAGAAGCCCAATAAGTAGCCAGCTTGGGTCTAGGAAGAAGGCCTAAAGGCTGGGTCAAGCTAGACCTGAGCCTGACTAAATGACATGGTGCCTTGGGTCAAGCCCAGCCAGCCCATTGAGCAAGTCTATTATTAACTTGCAGATATAGAGAAAAATGAGGCATCTATTCGTACGACCACTCCAATAGATCAATATTTTGCATCTTCGGTAGAGATTCTACAAACATGCATACAAATTAATAGAGTGATGTCCAGCAGATCCCTTTGTAAACAAGACCATCTAGTATCTTATCTTCCAGCAATTCCATGCAGTTGCTTTTTCCAAAACCAGTGATGCAATATAATCTCACGAGGGAAATTCTCAAACTCTTTCAAATAATCCATCAGCTCTACATCCAAAACAGATTTCAATTAAAATTTCCTACAAGAATATATGTAGTAGGATGGTAGAAACTCATGCCAAAACTTACAAGGCCAATTCAGATATTCCATTAACATAGCATATAACTCTGATGATAATGGAAGTTAGTTAAGGGAAATATTTTTTTTTAAATAAAAGGTTTTCTGTTTGATTTTATTCAGACAACGTTTTTCTTAAAAAAATCAACGGGCTGAAAACTTTACCCTTGTCCATATGGCAGAAACTCAATCAGATTTCAGCATTTTTTGTAGAAAATTTTATATGGAAGTGTTGATGACAAAAAGGTAGACAATTGACACAAAAAGTTAAAAGAACATATAATAATAGCACAAATTTAAAAGAAAGCAGGGTAAATTTTACAGCTGTTGCCAGGGCCTAACTGAAGAAAAGCAGCTGAAAAGTGCTCATGGCTTCAATCAAGCATTTAAAATTTTCATACCTGAACAAACTTACACCATTGGTCAAGCAATCGAAACCTTCCATTCAAAACTAATCTCCAGGCAGTTATGGCCCTATGTACAGCTGAAAAATATTTGAAAGCACATAAATACTAATTAAGATAACAAAGGAAGATAAACTGAACATTGGCTTGGTTATTTTTCTTTTTGTTTAAAAAAAAGGATCTAAGAAATAATCTCACTGATGTTTTTCTGCCCACTTTCACGGCAAAAGAAGAAGACAAAATCATAGAAGCAATTGAAATTACGAGAATCTACCTGCAAGATAATAACCAGTAATGAATTTTTTATAGGTACAGTAAGAGTAAGAAGCAACTTAAAACCCAGCTAATAAACTACAAGCTTGATAGTCTTCCAAGAAACATAATATAAAAATCAACACTCACAGACAAATCAAGGCATGACATTAGCTGGTAAAGGTCATTAAAAATTGCCTCCCTGAAAACCAAAGATCATGATGAGATAGTGAAAGAAAGGGGGAAAAGCTTCTGCAGGAGCTAGTGCCACAACAGACCCAGCAATATCTGAGCTATGCAAAGCATAAGGTTGCATATGTATGCATGCTGAAATCAAAAAATTAGTATATGGGAGCAAAGATGGTTATAAAGCAAAACATGCTTATGGGATGCATCATCATCCATCGACCAGCTTGGGTTCCAATAAGACCCCGTATCAACACTGCTAACCAGACTGTATACAGCAAAACTTGCACTGATTAATATGTGGTTATTATGCTTGATTATTTATGATGATACCTCTGTGAAATATCAAACAGAGGTAGCAAGTGATGAACAGCATAAAGGGCATTTTATTGAATAGCTCAAGTTCCCATGGTGGACCTATGTTGAGCTGGTGTGACGAAAATGACCACTCAAGTTATAAATAAGTTTGTCACAGTGACTACCTACTATGCACATGGGCACGTACGTTTGATAGTGTACACATAAAAACATGCTCAAATAGTGCAAAGGCTTGGTCTCCTCATTTTAAGAGCTTATGAAATGTAGATGTAAAAATGAATATGTAAATAAGTTAGGCAATTTCTAAAATGTTGAAGATTATACATATCCCAACAAAAGGACATACCCTGCTCGCCCTCTACACTCCAATGATTTTGAAAGCACGGCCAACAATTCCTTTGAGGTAGCATGGTCATTTCTTGATACAATACCTATAGATGAATAAAATGAAGACAAATTTCAGTAAGAAAAGAAATGCCTCAACAAAAATTTTTAGTGTTCCGACATTGTACGGGAGTATAGGATCCACGTGATCAAGTCAAATTGATATGACACAATAAAAGAATAAACAGGGCGTTTGGATGCATGCACGTATGAATTATAATTGGGCCCCAACATTGCCAATCAAGATATATAACTACTGCTTTCAAACCTGTGTTTTATGATAAAAGAAGCATGCTTCACGATATTCTAGCAAAAACAATTATTTCATATAAACTAATGTCTTCTAAGCTCAACATGAAAAACGAAAGACTCCAAATCTTGTCTTTTGCTTTATATTGAAAAAAAAATAGCGACAATTTGGTGGCAACATTGCATATTGCCAGTATAAAAAAATAAATAGAAAAAGGTCAAAGGTCCTATCCAATATACAGGTTATAAATTGTAAGAGGTTCAACCGTAGTACAGGAAGAAGCTAATTAAATAAAACTTGCTCATTCCTGGCTTCAATTACTGACAGCTGCTATTCTTGAAAGTGGAAATTTTAATAATCCACTTATGTTCAGGCCACCTGTAGAATTTATTTAATTGACTAAAAATCTATTAAATTCTTTTATATTTGACAGCATAAAGAAGTCAATAAACCCTCCAAAAAACCAATTTGTTTTCCGTGAAGAACTCAACCAGGATTATTGCGGCTTAAAAATATAAATGTGGTTCCCATACCAAATTGCCCAAAAATCCTTCATCAACCTATCAACCCGCACTGCTCCATTTCAAGTTCTCAATAACAAAAGTTAGCATTTCAAACACTAAATTGCATCTTGTATTGCTCCACGTAATCATCAAACCTGCTCTACACAACCAACATCTTCAAGACATGAACTTTCCACCTCTACAGATCAACTACTGCCCCAAGTACACCCAAAACCCCAACGCACCTCCACCGACCCAACCAAGGCACCAATTTCCTCATCAAGAAGCAAAGTTCGCAACAAACCATCCAAAACAGCACAGGCTCGTTCAAATTCCGGGAACATCAAAAAAAAAGAAACGAAAAAGCCAAACCAAATCTAATCCCCAAAAAAAATGATAGCAAGAAAAAGAGAAGAAATCGAGACAAGAAGAGGCGTCCAGCCGCTCACCGCAGTATCTCGCGTAGATTTCGAAGATATCGAGCCGGTTGGGACCGGAGAAGCCCATCGATCGGCGAGGGATCCACGAACTAGGGTTCCGAGAAGGTTTCTTGATCGCGAGAACCAGAACCCTGGATGGAGGCAGAGGACCAAAACCCTCTCTCTCTTCTCCGATCTCGAATAGGAAGCGGTG
The DNA here is from genome assembly GCA_006176705.1 of Cocos nucifera. Taxonomy (NCBI): domain Eukaryota; kingdom Viridiplantae; phylum Streptophyta; class Magnoliopsida; order Arecales; family Arecaceae; genus Cocos; species Cocos nucifera. The sequence continues at coordinate 657,795 of QRFJ01000001.1, read as the reverse complement.
GTGCCGTTGGCGGCGAAGTGGACTCAGATCACCACCTCGCTCACGTGGGGATTTTATACAGCCCGCTGCCGGTGAGGTGAGAGGAAGTTCGTATCCAAGCCAGGCGTCCGAGAAAGATGATCAGGACGGTTCAAGATGGACGCTTCATGGTACATTGTTTGTACGGTTGTGATTTGATCTGATATCATGGAAGCATTTTCTGGCTCGAGGGGTAAGACAAATCTTCGTGAATTTATTTGGTTCGCAAAAAAAAAAAATTTAAAAAAATATTTTTTAAAAAATTTTAAAAATATTATTTAAAAAATATATATTTTTTAAAAATAAAATTTTGATATATTTAATTGATTATAAAAAATAATTTATTAAAGAGTGGTATAGGTTTGGTTGAGTATTCATTTTTTTTTAGAAAAAATATGTATAATATTATTATATCTTTAATAAATATAAAATCATACATTTTGCTCCTAAACTTTATATATATAATAATATTATATTTATATTACTATAAAAATAATATTAATATATTATAATATAATATTAGATCATAATAATTTATTATATTAATATATATTATATTATATTAATATAATGTTAATATTTTAATATAATAAATTTATTAATATCATAATATAATATTCTATTAATATAAATATTGATATATTAATAATAAATACTATATTAATATTAATAAAAATTATAATAGTATAAATATAAAATATAATAAATATTATAATATTAATATTATATTTATATAAATATTAGGATAATATTAATATAATATTATATTATCACTATTTAGTATTTCATCCTAATTATCATATTTTATACAATCTTAGTCATAGATCTTAAAAAAATATTTTAAAAGATAAAAAAACATTATTACTTTCTGTTGGGGATAAATCCCGCTCCTGCCGAAGCCCGGCCCGACGCTCAGCCCAATGTAACCAGTAGCCGCTGAAGAGCTGTAGCGCCGGGCGCCAGGCCGAGCCCCTACCACGGCCGAACTGCCTAGAGGCCGAACTCCCCTGCGCCAAGCTCCGGGCCGAACTCCTTCGGACTTCCCACGGCCGAACTCCTTCGGACCGACCCCAGGCGAGCCCATGCAGCCGAACTCCTTCGGACTTCCCACGGCCGAACTCCTTCGGACCGACTCCAAGCGGCCGAGCTTCAATGAAGTCCTCTCAGCGGCCGAACTCCTCAGCGGACGGGCTTTAGTGGAATCCCCAAGCGGTCGTCACTCAGGAGCCCGAACTCCTCAGCAGTCGTCACTGGGCCGAACTCCTCAGCGGTCGCCCTCATCAAACTTCGGCGACCGAGCTCCTACCGAACTCTCAAGTGTCCAAGCCTCAGCCGAAGTCCAACAGCCGGCCGAACCCCAAACGGCCGAGCTTCGGATTCTCAGCAGCCGAACTCTTCTGCGGACGAGCCTTAGCTGCATACCTCTAGCCAGACGCCTATGGGAGCCGAACTCCCTCCTATCTTCCTCTTCAGGAGTCCGAACTCCTCCGGACGAACTGTCGCCTGCAGCAAGACCGGACGGCGCCTTCCTCTCCGTACCGGGCTCCATGCGGCCCACGACGTGCCGGTATGGCTCCCACGATCTATCGGACGACGCCTTCCTCTCCGTACCGGACTCCATGCGGCCCACGACGTGCCAGTATGGCTCCCACGATCCACCGGACGATGCTGTCCTCTCCGTACCGAACTCCATGCTGCCCGACGACTCTCTGCCAGACGGCACAGCCGTCACCATCAACTAAGCTCCGCTATAAAAGGACCCCTCCCGACATACTAAGGCTAAGCTCTCTGAACTCTCGACTCTCTAAGCTCTCCTCCTCACATCTAAGCTCCGGAACTCATTCCGAGCACTCCATTACTGTTGGCCGGAAACTAACTTGACCGTCGGAGGGTCCTGCCGGAGCCACCACCCCACCGGTTCCGGATGGGACTTCGTTTTGCAGGTCCCCGGCGGCGACCTCAGCGGCCTCGACTCCGGCGACCTCCGGCGAGGACGGATTTCTGCACCAACAGATTGGCGCTAGAGGAAGGGCATGAACCTTCGAGGTTCCCTTGTTCTTAAAGGAGTGCTCGGCGACCCTTCTCTTCCCTCTCCAGAGATCTTCCTTTTCTCTTTCGAAGAGAAAACGCCACCCAGGAGAGCTTCCGCACGGCGTTCGGTGGCCTCTGCGACCCGATCCCGTCCAGGCCCGTCTGTTCCTGCTTCAGCCCCGGCGGCCTAGGTTCCACCTGCACCCACGGTGGATGTGAAGCAGTTCGGCCTGCTTGACCGACAGATCCGTGGCCGTGGCCTCACGGAGGCGTTGCACGCTATACAGCAGCCTCCGGTAGCGACTCCACCAGCAGGCCCGCCATGAGGGCGCGAGGAATCAGCCTTAGGGAGAAAAGCCCAATCGCCCCTAAGAGAGAAACGGAGAGCAGAAGTTCCTCCGCTGAAGCGGAATGAAGTTCGGCGCGAGGAAGGCCGAACCCACCCATGAGCCCGTCAGCGAGGAAGCTCCGACAAAGAAGTATGAAGTCCTCCCGCGGAAGCTTCCGCGGGAAAGTGGAACGAAGTTCGGCGCAAGTAAGGCCGAACTCACGCTCCAGTATGTCCCCCAAAGGAACCGCCTACAAAGTGTTCACTGGAGGCGGAATGAAGTTCGGGCGAGAAAAGCCGAGCTCCCCTCGAGCTCGTCCGAACAAGAGCAGCAGAAAGTTCTCCCACGGCGGGTCTCGTGGGAAAGAGGAATGAAGTTCGGCTCGAAGAAAAGCCGAGCTCCCCCAAGGCTCGTCGTCAAGGCGAAATGAAGTTCGGTGGAAAGCCGAACTCCTCAACTCAACCTCCAAAATAAAGTTCGGCGCCGGCAAGGACGGAACGAAGCCCCCCTCCCGGAAGGTTCCGCAACTACGACCCGCTCCTCTAACTCGAATTCTCGGCAAAGTTAAGAGCCAACCGCCAAGACCTGAAGGACTACGGCCTCTCCAAACATGCGCGATCAAGGAGAAGATCGGCTATAGGCACTGCCGTAACCGGAAAAGACAAGAAGGTTGGCCGTCCCGCGGCGTCATCAACGCCACCCCGGGGAGGAGCTAGGAGCTAGCTACATCGGTGATCGTCATCCCCAGCGACAAAGTCAAGAGAAGCATGGTCCAAATTATGAAGGCTGGCATGAGATAGAGGAGGTCGTCTGGACGGAACTTACTGCCCGAGGGAACTCCGAGGAACAACGCCCCGACAACCCTCGAACGGAAATGCGCTGCGATCATCTTCTCTTCGGTAAAACTCTCCCCTCTCAATAAAATCATTTCTGGATGCGAAATCTATGCGATGGCTGGAAAAGAAGCAGTCAATAGTCGCCGTGTTAGGAACAGGAGGAGAACCTCGTCCTAATGCGAGCGGCAAACTCGGCCAGAGATAAGATCTCTCCCGAGGGCAAAGTTCGGCCAGAGATGAGATCTCTCCCGAACAGCAACCTCGGCCAGAGATAAGATCTCTCCCGAGGGCAAAGTTCGGCCAGAGATAAGATCTCTCCCGAACAGCAAGTTCGGCCAGAGATAAGATCTCTCCCGAACAGCAACCTCGGCCAGAGATAAGATCTCTCCCGAGGACCGCAAAGTTCGGCCAGAGATAAGATCTCTCCCGAACAGCAAGTTTCGACCAGAGATAAGATCTCTCCCGAACAGCAAGTTCGGCCAGAGATAAGATCTCTCCCGAAACAGCAACCTCGGTCAGAGATAAGATCTCTCCCGAGGGCAAAGTTCGGCCAGAGATAAGATCTCTCCCGAACAGCAAGTTCGACCAGAGATAAGATCTCTCCCGAACAGCAAGTTCGGCCAGAGATAAGATCTCTCCCAAAACAACAAGTTCGGCCAGAGATAAGATCTCTCCCGAACAGCAACCTCGGCCAGAGATAAGATCTCTCCCGAGGGCAAAGTTCGGCCAGAGATAAGATCTCTCCCGAACAGCAAGTTCGACCAGAGATAAGATCTCTCCCGAACAGCAACCTCGGCCAGAGATAAGATTTTCTCCCGAGGGCAAAGTTCGGCCAGAGATAAGATCTCTCCCGAACAGCAAGTTCGACCAGAGATAAGATCTCTCCCGAACAACAAGTTCGGCCAGAGATAAGATCTCTCCCGAACAACAAGTTCGGTCAGAGATAAGATCTCTCCCGAACAGCAACCTCGACCAGAGATAAGATCTCTCCCGAGGGCAAAGTTCGGTCAGAGATAAGATCTCTCCCGAACAGCAAGTTCGATCAGAGATAAGATCTCTCCCGAACAGCAAGTTCGACCAGAGATAAGATCTCTCCCGAACAACAAGTTCGGCCAGAGATAAGATCTCTCCCCGAACAGCAAGTTCGACCAGAGATAAGATCTCTCCCGAACAGCAAGGTCGGCCAGAGATAAGATCTCTCCCGAACCGCAACCTCGGCCAGAGATAAGATCTCTCCCGAGGGCAAAGTTCGGCCAGAGATAAGATCTCTCCCGAACAACAAGTTCGGCCAGAGATAAGATCTCTCCCGAACAACAAGGTCGGCCAGAGATAAGATCTCTCCCGAACCGTAACCTCGGCCAGAGATAAGATCTCTCCCGAGGGCAAAGTTCGGCCAGAGATAAGATCTCTCCCGAACAACAAGTTCGGCCAGAGATAAGATCTCTCCCGAACAACAAGGTCGGCCAGAGATAAGATCTCTCCCGAACCGCAGCCTCGGCCAGAGATAAGATCTCTCCCGAGGGAAAAGTTCGGCCAGAGATAAGATCTCTCCCAAACAACAAGTTCGGCCAGAGATAAGATCTCTCCCGAACAACAAGGTCGGCCAGAGATAAGATCTCTCCCGGGGTCGAAGTTCGGCCAGAGATAAGATCTCTCCCGAACAACGAGTTCAGCCAGAGATAAGATCTCTCCCGAGCGACCGGAACAACCTCGGTTAGGAACAGGAGGAGAACCTCGTCCTAACACGAGCACCAACCTCGGCTAGAGATAAGATCTCTCCCGAGCGACCGGAACAATCTCGGTTAGGAACAGGAGGAGAACCTCGTCCTAACGCGAGCACCAACCTCGGCCGCAGGAGGTAAGATCTTCCCCGAGGGAAGCTCGGCTGCAGGAGATAAGATCTCCCCCGAGCGCGCACTTCACTTCGGCTGCAGGAGGTAAGATCTCCCCCGAGGGAAGCTCGGCTGCAGGAGATAAGATCTCCCCGAGAGCGGATCTCCCCCGAGCGCGCACTTCACTTCGGCTGCAGGAGGTAAGATCTCCCCCGAGGGAAGCTCGGCCGTAGGAGATAAGATCTCCCCCGAGCGCGCACTTCAACCTCGGCTGCAAGATAGGAGGTCTCCCTCGAGTCGACTTCAACTGATGAAGATAATGTCGCCCCCGAGGAGCTCAAATCCGACCTCGACCGAAGGAGGCGAGATTTACTTCGGTTTCAACATCAGCTTCATCGACTTTAGCTGGAAACGAGTTTCATTTCAACTTCAAACATCGACTGAAGATGAGGTCTCCCCCAAGCCTCAGCCTCAACTTCAGCGTCAATATTGGCTGGAGATGAGACCTCCCCCGAGCTTCAGATGCAACAAATGCGGAGCCTGGAAGAAGACTTCGGCAGTCGCCTGTTTTGGTACTCCCTTCCTTCAATTTTTGAACTCGAGAGTGGGGGGGCTACTGTTGGGGATAAATTCCGCTCCTGCCGAAGCCCGGCCCGACGCTCAGCCCAATGTAACCAGTAGCCGCTGAAGAGCTTTAGCGCCGGGCGCCAGGCCGAGCCCCTACCACGGCCGAACTGCCTAGAGGCCGAACTCCCCTGCGCCAAGCTCCGGGCCGAACTCCTTCGGACTTCCCACGGCCGAACTCCTTCGGACCGACCCCAGGCGAGCCCATGCAGCCGAACTCCTTCGGACTTCCCACGGCCGAACTCCTTCGGACCGACTCCAAGCGGCCGAGCTTCAATGAAGTCCTCTCAGCGGCCGAACTCCTCAGCGGACGGGCTTTAGTGGAATCCCCAAGCGGTCGTCACTCAGGAGCCCGAACTCCTCAGCAGTCGTCACTGGGCCGAACTCCTCAGCGGTCGCCCTCATCAAACTTCGGCCGACCGAGCTCCTACCGAACTCTCAAGTGTCCAAGCCTCAGCCGAAGTCCAACAGCCGGCCGAACCCCAAACGGCCGAGCTTCGGATTCTCAGCAGCCGAACTCTTCTGCGGACGAGCCTTAGCTGCATACCTCTAGCCAGACGCCTATGGGAGCCGAACTCCCTCCTATCTTCCTCTTCAGGAGTCCGAACTCCTCCGGACGAACTGTCGCCTGCAGCAAGACCGGACGGCGCCTTCCTCTCCGTACCGGACTCCATGCGGCCCACGACGTGCCGGTATGGCTCCCACGATCTACCGGACGACGCCTTCCTCTCCGTACCGGACTCCATGCAGCCCACGACGTGCCAGTATGGCTCCCACGATCCACCGGACGATGCTGTCCTCTCCGTACCGAACTCCATGCTGCCCGACGACTCTCTGCCAGACGGCACAGCCGTCACCATCAACTAAGCTCCGCTATAAAAGGACCCCTCCCGACATACTAAGGCTAAGCTCTCTGAACTCTCGACTCGCTCTCCTCCTCACATCTAAGCTCCGGAACTCATTCCGAGCACTCCATTACTGTTGGCCGGAAACTAACTTGACCGTCGGAGGGTCCTGCCGGAGCCACCACCCCACCGGTTCCGGATGGGACTTCGTTTTGCAGGTCCCCGGTGGCGACCTCAGCGGCCTCGACTCCGGCGACCTCCGGCGAGGACGGATTTCTGCACCAACACTTTCTATTCCATGAGAAGTGTCAAAACTCACATTTTTATGGACTCATTTGGTTTACAAGAAGTAAAGAGAAGAAGAAGCTGTAAAGTAGAGAATGAACCTCTTATTTAGTTGAAGTTTTAAGAAAAGAGAGAATAAAAAAGCTTTTTTCATGAAAAGTTACTTTCCATATTGATTTGTTTGGTTTGTAGAAAGAATTTTTCTCTCTAGAAAGTAACTATGTAAGAAATTAGTTCCGAAAAAATTATTTTCTGATAATAGAATTTTAGTATGTTTAGTTGATTACAAAAAATAATTTATTAAAAAGTGGCTTATGTTTGGTTAAGTATCTATTTTTTTAGAAAAACTATGTAGAATACTTATTATACCCTTAATAGATATAAGACTATACATTTTGCTTCTAAATTATATATATATAATAATATTATAATTATATTAATATAAAAATAATATTAATATATTATAATATGATATTAGATTATAATAATTTATTATATTAATATAATACTAATATATATCATATTATGTTAATATAATATTAATATTTTAATATAATAAATTTATTAATATCTTCATAAATAAAATATTATATTAATATAAATATTGATATAGTAATATAAATACTATATTAATATTAATAAAAATATTATATTAGTATAAATATTAAAATATAATAAATATTAATATTAATATTCATATTATATTTATATAAATATTAAAATAATATTAACATAATATTATATTATCATTATTTAGTATTTCATCTTAATCATCTATGATATTTTATAAAATCTTAGTCATAAATCTTAAAATAATATTTTAGAAAAAAACCATCACTTTCAATTATATAGAAAGTATCAAAATCCACCTTCTTGATAGATTTTTACTTTCTATAAAATATAAAAAATAATTTTTCATGAAAAAAGCTTTTTTATTCTCTCTCTTATTAAAACTCCAACCAAATTAGAGACTTCTTCTCCATTTTTCACGAACTGTCTCTTTCCCCCTCCACTTTCTATGAACTAAATAAGTCATGGAAAGTGAAATTTCATAGAGGTGGATTTTGGTACTTTCCATTAGAAATAAAAATAGTATGAATATTATTCATCCGGATTCATTTTTATATTCAAATCAATTTGGATATTAATAAAAATTTGAAAATCCAACTAGTATTCATATCCATATCCATATCCATCAAAGAAAAATGGATATGAATATGGATATAGATAGATGACTATCCGATCCGTATCCGAATCTATATATAATCCTATATAATTTTATATAATATTTATTAATTTTTTAAAAAAATATATGATCATATAAATATATTATTAACTTAATTTATTATCTATTTAATAATATATTTTATGATCATAAAATTTAATTATCTATATTATATCTATAATTATATCCATACTGCCAGTATTCGAATAGTATCCGTATTCATTTGAAATAAATATGGATATAAATTTTTGCATCCAAATAATATATGTATCCATATTTATATTCATCAGATAAAATAAATATAGATATAGATATGTTGGCATCCAATCCATATCCGATCTGATTTTAGCTCTACTTTCCATAGGATAGAAAGTGATGGTGCTTTTTTCTTTTCTAAAATAACCTTTTTAGATCTATGACTAAGATTTTTATAAAATATCATAAATGGTTAGGATGAAATATTGAATAATAATAATATAATATTGTATTAATATTATCCTAATATTTATATAAATATAATATTAATATTATAATATTTATTATATTTTAATATTTATACTAATATAATATTTTTATTAATATTAATATAGTATTTATATTAATATATCAATTTTATATTAATATAATATTATATTTATTAAGGTATTAATAAATTTATTATATTAAATTATTAATATTATATTAACATAATATAATATATATTAGTATTATATTAATAGAATAAATTATTATAATTTAATATTATATTATAATATAATAATATTATTTTTATATTAATATAAATATAATATTATTATATATAAAGTTAAGAAGTAAAATATATTATCTTATATCTATGAAGAATATAATGAATATTTTACATAATTTTTTTAAAAAAATAGATACTCAATCAAATATAAGTCACTCTTTAATAAGTCATTTTTTATGGTCAACTAAATATACTAAAATTTTATTTTTAGAAAATAACTTTCTGAAAAGTGATTTTCTAGAAAGAAAAGTTCTTTCTATGAATTAAATGAGTTCTATTGGTTTTCACTTTCCATGAAATGTAGGAAGTAACTTTCTATGAAAAGAATTTTTTCATTCTCTCTCATCTTAAAACTCTAACCAAATAAGAACCTCTCTCTTTAATATCATATTACTTATTTCATTTATTTGCGGATTCTTTCTACAATTTAGTAGCTTTATTTACTATGCAATGTTCTACCTCATGGATCCATAGATGAATATTATGAAAAAATTATTCAACTTTTCTATTGATTCAAGATTGATAAGTTACTTTTTCATGGATAGCATTTATCCATGAAATGAGAAAAAATCATATCCATCTAGAAAGTAGTTAAATTATTTTTTCTTCAATCAGTAAAGTAGATATTTAGTTTTATTCCTAAGATGGCCCATCCCATTTCCCATGCCTCTATTATTTAATGTTCAATAATTTAGTTATCCATTTTTCCTAAATCTAAAAAGAATAAAAAGTGCTAGGAAAATATGAATAAAATTAGCAACCTACCTAAAAAAGTAGCAATGCAAAAAAATATGGATAACAAATTTCAAAGCTACTTTTTTATATGCAAAAAAAAATATTTATCTAGAAAAATATACATTTTCAAATAAATTTTTTACCATAAAAACACATACTTATATGGAACTAGAAAAAGCCATGGAGTTCGGGCCTATTTGGTCAAGCTGTAAAAATTAATTTATTTTGAAATATTTTTTTTTTAAATAGAGTTTCAAAAAAAATTCTGCAAGAGGGAAGCATTTTATATTTGGCAAAATCATTTGATAAGCATTTTCTCAATATTTAAGAAGCAGTTTGTATTTGATAAATCTTTCAAAAAAAAATTTTTTGACTATCAAATTACGAAAAAGAATATTTATAGATTTATTTTATAACTAATATTATTTAAATAAATAAATAATTTTAAATATTTATTATGATTAATTTTAATTATTTTTTTATTTTTATTTAATTAAAATATAAAAATAATGAGGATGTCAGGCTGCGTGAGAATAATAAAAGGATAAGGTGAAAATAAATAGGAATAGTTATGGTAAATAATGATTTTGAATAAGGATATTTATGTTTTGAAAAATTAATTTTCTGCTTTACTTCTGCTTTCAAGAAGAAGTTTCATTTTTCTATTTTCTCTCCACAACAAAAAAACTGCTTCTGCTACCGTTCAGAAATAGATTATTTTTTAAAATAAATTTGACCAAATATATTATTTTTTTCAAAATAAATATTTTTTAAATAAATTATTTTTTTTTCTCCTAAAAACTTGGCCAAACAGGCGTGTGTTAGAGATGCACGTTGAGCTAGGACGATACATGGTGCGCTCGACCCAAGCCACATTATAAGAAGGTTGGTCTGACACTCCTATGGGTTAGGTTGAGCTCGGGTTAAAGTTTTGACTTGGTCTAAAATTAGGCTGAGCTTGAAGTACTACCGGATGATAAGAAGGATAGAAGGAAGAAGTTCAATGCCCTTTGTCATATTTGCTGCGAGATCGCATCATGTGGTCCACCAGCTCAAGCATGAAGGTGCCAGGTTGTTCTCCTAGACAACTATTATGAAGAACCATTCATTGGATATAAATGTAACTCCCAAAATTAAATAATTTTTTAAGCTATGTTTCTCTTGTCAGAATCATGCCTAGTGGCATCAATCACAAGCCTAGCTCAAGAAGATGTTAACGTGGATCTGTACAAGATAGCATTTGGCACCATCTCGTACCTTTCTTTTCTTTTTTTTTTATAGAAATTAATCAAAGATTGCACAGAATTAAATATATAAAAATAATATTTTAGATTTTTTTTTCAAGTGACAAACGCTTTAGCTTTCTAGTGAATGAATCATATGTAATTTTTTCTTAAAAAAAATTATTTTTTATTATAAATTATTTTAAAAAATATAAAGTAAAGGATATAAAATAGATTAAAATATAATAGAGAATTTAATATAATAAAAAATAATTTTATCAGTCTTCATCAATAATTTGAAGCTTTCGTTTCTTCTTAGAGATTGTTATGTCATCGCTTTTGTTTATAATTTTTGATTCTACCGTATCTATTTCTGGTTCATACTTTTCTAGCATAGTCTTTGATAGTATTCTTTTCTTTTTATGAAATTGAGAATGATTTGAGAATGATGATGATTGTACTTCTCTAATATCATCATCGCTTGAGTCATGTACCATGTCCTGTAATAAAGAAAATGATGAACTACAGTTATAAATTACATCATATTTGAGAGAAAGTAGTCCATTATGTAATTATCTCTGTCAAGTTGGCAATTTTGTAATCATTTTCTAATTTTTCATCTACTTCATAAGTCTTCATCACTGTATAATTTTAGAAGCCTTCTTTTAAATTATAGATATTCAACTTAATTTTGAAAACTAATGATTTGTGCAGGAGGTCTTGAACTTGATCTGAAATATTGACTGAACTAATATTTATATCTTTCACCAACTCTGAAGCAGTGATTCCTTATAAGCTTTCAACTTGTCTGTTGAAAAGAGTCATTGTTGCTGTGTCAGAATGATCCTTCACTCTTACATTAATTTTGAACCTTGTTTAATTCTATAATATATTAGTATCATAATTTTGGGCTTTATTAATTATGTTATTTTTACAGCTTTGTAAGAATGTATTACTTTAGAATTGCATAGTCAACAGAGATGTTGCATGTCCTGTATTCGTATTTGTTGTTTGATATTGTTACTTTTCTTGTATAGTTTGTGCAGGACACGTAGAATCATCCAAACCTCTTTTCAATACCGTTGCGCATAATGTAAAGAAAATATTCTACACAAAAGAAAGAAAAGGATATTAGTTTTGAGATAAAATATTTATGTGATAATTGTATGTAATGTTGACTGACATCGATTTCTGTTTGTCCCTGCATTTTCTTTAGCTGTTGTAGTGTTCTTTTTTTATAGAACATTTGTTCATGCAGGGGTTTATGTGCATCACTTTGTGAGTACAGCTATTGTATTGAGCTTATTGCCTTCATGAACCTAAAATTTTTTAAAATATTAAATAAATTTATTATTATTTAATTAAAGTTTTGTTAGTATATATACTTCTGTTTGAGTTTTGCTACTTCTGGGATATCAATGTTTTTATAAATTTTTGTAGCATTGGTAGAGGAGAGGTTGTATTTATCTGTATATCAAAAATGAGAGTAATTAGCTGTGAAATTGAAAAGACTCAATTACATATGTAAATATTTTATTACCTTGGAATATCTTCACAGTTGTTGACGTCACAATAATGATGCAGGGGTGATTTCATCTTTGTTTTTTTTAAAATTGATCTCATTTATTGCTTTTCCTCAAAATGTGACTTTAATCTTTTTGTTGCTGAAAGATTTATGTAGTTATGTGTATAAATGTTGTATGTGTAATATAGAGAAGAAAGATCTTTTCGTTTTTTCCACTTTACTTATTCTACTAAGCCTTCCAATGATATCTGTAACAATGGTAAAAATAATTATATTATATCAAATATTAAGAATAAAATACATTAAATTATATGTGGTGTATTTTTATTTTTTACCTATCAGATATGTATTTTTGTTGCACCTTTCAAATATAAGAGGCATATCTGCAAAGTGAAAGTAGAATAGTAAAATCTCAGTCGTTGGAGTCTGTACTTCTCTAAGAATTATTGTGAAGTAGAAAATTATTCGCATATTATTCGGAACAGCTCTATACTCTGAGTAGGCTTGAACAACTTTGATATTTGTTATGAAGTAGCAGTGGTCTTCTTGTATTTTTTGTCTAAATTTCTCAACTTGGGTGTTGCACATAATGGCTTGTATCATTGTTGTCTATAACATTAGAATAGGTATTTTTTTATATTTCATCGTTAAACGCATGTCTTATGTAAATATATTTTGTGCCTACTTTTTTATCCAATAAGATCAATCCCATCCGATGTCCTCATTTGTCTTTGCATTGATTGCTTGCCACACGTGTATAGCTTTGATGGTCCATGTGTCTTGTTCAGTAGAGAGTTCGCTCAAAAGTGAGTACTTCTTGATATCCATTGATCTGCAAAATTTTAAGTATAAGAAAAGACTATATTTTAAAATCGGGTCAGGGACGAAAGTAAGTAGAAAAAAAGAATTTGTGTTATGCTGTTTAATTTAGTGATAAGTGATGTTCATACCATTCAATTAGCATATTTTATATTAGCAAAAATTTTTGGATACACAATATTTTTTGCATGGCTTGGATCTTCGACTTCTTTATTTATTACCAGTATGTGTAGTCCATTTTTGCTTGTAACTTTTAATAGAGCGACATATAATTGTCCATGACAAAAAACTTGCTTGGGTAAATATAAACCAGCATGATTTAATGTTTGGCCTTAGCTTTTATTTATAGTCATTGCAAAGCAAACAGATATGGAAAACTGTCTCCTTCGAAGATTAAATGGCCACTTTGATTCATTGGGCGATAAAATTAGCTGAGGAATGAATACTTTTTGGCCAATGTTCTCTCCGATGATGAATTTAGCTTGCACAACCATTTCCTAAGATGAGTTACAATAAGTCTTGTACCATTATATAAGCCAGCACTTTGATTTACGTTGCGAAGCAACATAATAGGAACACCATTTTTTAGTCGAAGAGCATGATTTGGTATGCCAGTAAATTTCAATGAATTAAGAAACTCAATTGGATAAAGGGTATCATCATCACCAAAGTTTGTTAAGTTTTGGCAAATTGAATCTGAACTGAAGTATGTTCTTTTCTCTGTTGAAATTAGGTCAAGTATATGGACATTTATTTTGTGGACTGTTTCATTTTTTGGTGTAAGAATGGCTTTTTCTTGCAAGAAATGCTCATCTATCATTTTAGTGGCCATATCTTGATAAGTGACTTCAACTATTTTCTATATTGCATTGCAATTGCAATCTATCATAAGCTCATATGGAATCTTAATCCATTGCTCATCAGTGTCAGATGCTTCTTTACCATCTCTAACATCGAGGATCTATTATGCAAACTTGGTATTTGAACTTGTACAAGCATCATTTTTCAAATGCATATTTTTGTGCAGTCGATAGATCTCAAAATGTTGCCACAGATATGATGATTTAATGGAGGCGTCTACTACATCTTCTCTCCTACCTTTAGGAACAACTGGTAATATTTAGTGAAAGTCTCCTCCAAGTATCATTGTCATTCCACCAAATGGTTTGTTAAGACTATCTAAAAAAGTAGACCGTAATATATCTTTGAGTGTACGATCTAGTGCCTCAAAATAATATTTGTATGCCATTGGTGCTTCATCCTATATAATGAGACTTGTTTTGCTCAATTTGTGTTCCTTGCTTTATCTCACATGTTGTATTTTTTGTTAAGTTCCACGAGATATGAAATCTTGAATGAGCAGTTCTACCTCCAGGAAGCAGTAATGATGCAATTCCAGAAGATACTATAGCAAGAGCAATATGGCCCTCTGATCTTTCTTTTGCCAAAATTATTTTCCATAGATAAGTCTTTCCTATTCCTTCATTGCCATAAATGAAGAAAAGCTTGCCTTCTTTCGCCATTGCTGATCTAACAACTACTTCAAATATTTTAAGCTGGTTTGTGTTTAAGCCACTATAAAGCTTTTTGAATTCTATCTGAAGCTCTTTTCTGTTATAATTTGTTTCCTCAGTAAGAAGTCTGTTATTTAATTTTCATAATAACGATACATTTGGTAATAGAATGCCTCCATAATCTCTTAACAATTTACCTAACCTTTGCAGTATTCATTCAATCCCAAACAATGCATAGCTCTGTATCTGTTCTTTAGTTAGATGAAGCTGTGGCTGATCTAATTTTCTTCTTTGTATATATAACACATCTTCTGATAATATTTTTCAATTAAAAGTCTAAAGTTTTTTGGGGTCAGTAACTTCACAGTAAAGTAGTAGCGTTGCAAAAAGTTCTCGCAATTGATGACCAGATCCCCAAAGAGATGCCTCTTATAAACAATCATGACATTCTTTATCATCATCAAGCAATCCAAGAGCATAGCAAGTTGTCTTGAATGTTGGGTAGAGAACTCCGTTTAATGCTCGAATGTTTTCAAAGGATGTGGAACCCCTAACAATATTTAGTAACATCCTTAAATAATAACGTTCGCCACTTGCAGGATGGGCGTAGAATATTTTGCCCACACTTTTGCCAGACTTTTTTTTCTTTCACTCTAAAATATCTTTGTGTCATACCCATTTTGTGGAGAACTCAACATAAGTTAGTTCTCTAGCTTCTTTATGTTGCTCATTTACCTTCATTCATTCCGTGAACATTATTCTATCAACTCCTGATTTTCTCAGCATATTTTCTAAATTTACAGTATCAGAAAATACTATTGTTTGTTCATCTGGAAGATAAAAATTGAGTCTCTCAACTGAAGGGTCTCTATAATTGATGGCAAATTCAAAAATTCTCCAACAAGCCTCTGATGCTGAAATGTATCTGAAGTCCAAATAAGTTTTAATCTCATCAACCTCGATGGTTCTACTTGCAGATACATGCACACTGTCGGTATTTATTTTTTCAATGACTGCACTGACTCTATCATGGCCTTTATTTATGTACTTAAATAAGTATTTAATTAACCATGAATGATTGCAAAATTCAATATTTATGTGTGCCTGATACTTTATTAAGAGGTTTTTGTTGTAAGGCACCACATAAACATTATCCAATTCGACTCCATTTTTTGTCATGGTGTTGCCATTGTTTCTCCTTCTATATATTGAAAAGTCTTCTTCATCCAATATATTTTGGTTGTTGTATTTTTTTAAAAAATGTTTGATAAAATGGTTGTCAACCATACATGGAGAAGATAATCTGCTTTTACCACATGGACCATACATCATATATATTTAAACAGCAAAGTAACCTTCAGGATCTTCAATTTTATTCAGTATTTCTGCATTGATTATTTTATCAAAGTGTGAAGGATCTGCATGCTTGTCATCAGGATGTGGAAAAACCAACATGTGTGCATGAGGGAGACCACATTTTTTAAATTCGATTATGTAGATAATTGTATGTTTGTAACAACAAACGGTCAACATTATGACTCAAATAATCATGCTACTGATAATAATATATGTGCTATAAGAAATAGAATTTTTTTCTTAAGTATGAAAGGAACTTACTTGCAATAGTATGGCCAAAGTATTTTTCTTTCTTATGTCAGACAGTAGATCCAGAAGTTTGAGGTGAAACACATGATTCACTGCATCAACTCTATCTTCCAATTTTTGGTATGAATCAATCTCATCCTTAAATTTTTGTATTTCTGGCCATTTTGGGTTGCAAGTAAAAGTGATAAAAATATCTGGATAGCTAGCCCATCTACAAATTGCCATTGCGTCTTGGTAGTTCTGTACCTTGTATCATGGACTCTTAGTATGGGATGATGGAAGGATAATTATTTTCTCAATAGAATATGCTATTGTGTCCCTGCATGAAATAGTGTCTTGCCCTCCTTTGAATAGATCAGATCATAGTGTTGCTTGGTTTTCTCTTATCCAATGAAATCTTTGTTCTTCAATTGCAGTGTAAGCATCAACTATGAATTATTGGAAAAGACACCACCCCTTAACAATAGGTCTGATTCATCGGTACGCTGTTGCAGTTGGAAAGCATAGTATTGTCTCATAGTCAACATTTTCCTTTTATGGATTTTGCTGGTAGGACGAATCCTATGTTTGATGCCCATTCTATATCCATCCTCACCATAAGAAAATAGTAAGGGATATTGCATTGCCATGAAAGTTGGGTGTAATTCAGTAATTCTTTAAAGCTTCCTTGTCTTGTACTCGATTATTATGTCTCTTCTCCTATTTTTCTTGTCAAAATTACCAACTATCAATGCAGCTACTTCAGAGCAAGTTGGTAAGTTATATTGATGACCATCAGTCTTGCGATCAGTTATGAATCTTAACTGTAGCTCTGTATCATTTTTTCCAGCAAAATCATCTTTTGCCATTCTAAATGACTATACCAGAACTTTATTAGCGTTTAACATATCCATTAATTGCTGCACTATGGTTGGATCTAAATATGAGCCCTACGTTTATTTCTCAACAACTGATATCCTATTTTTAACTTCATGCTCGGTATCATATATATATAGCTTTGCAAACTATGGATTTTCCCCTTCAGGCAGTAACAACGATTCAATTTTGTGATAATTCTGTTCGTTAATTCAGAATACATATGGCCCACTACCATCATTAATTTTTTGATTAATACGGCTGCCCATTGATGTGAAGGAAAATAACGAATTATAGTATCTAATATTATCTCGAAACACTTTTGATTGACTCCCCGCTCTATAATCCATCAAAGTCTTCAACAATGGAGGTGGTTCTTTAAGCAAAGGCAGTTGCACTTTTTCTGCTTGGCAACATATGCTAAATTTTGGACTCTTATTGGTGCGTGACCTATTTTGCCTCTTTTCATACCAGACTTTGGCTCCACAATACTTATATATGCATATTGGTCCTCCAAAATCACATATTTTCGTTATACAACCTATGGGTCAATAAATTTTATAGAAACAGTCTATTAGATTTTATGTAGTTTAAACAAAAAGGTATATTACATACGTTATAAACTAATTTATATTTACTATAAGAAAATTACCGACCAAAGTGTTTTGTTTTTGGGTTCATTCCTTTTGTATGAGAATTTCGTTACGACGTCGTCGAACAACACGAGCTATTTCATCTTTACATGACAGTGCACTATGAAAATTATAAACTAAATGGTTGCCTGATTGTTGCAACCTTTTTTGTGAAAGAATAAATTTCTAACGCTATCAAGCAGTGCAAGCTGTGTCCTCTATACCATGTAAAAATTTAACTGATGATACCACTATGAGATTACCAGTCGATGATATGGTGGGTGAATGCTCAACACGAACATGCTTGTTCTTGGACACATCAGGGCAAAGTGAATTGACATCTTGCAACCATTTTGTATTAGAAGTAGTTGACATTGTTTCACAACTCGATGGGGCCAGTGCTTTATCGAAAGATTTGATGGAGCAGTTGCCCTCTATTATAGCATAATCTTTTGCTACTATAATAATATATAAATAATAAAATAATATTCATTCAAATTTTTAGGATCATTTCATATTCTTAACTACCTATATAAATATACTTTGATTATAAGAATATATAGAAATAGGATTCAATATAGTTGTTTATTCGTTCAAGGCTTTAATTTAATACTTGAAAGGTTATTAGGTAGTAGGAATACAAACTTGATTATATAAATTCTAAAAATTAAGGCAACCATTTTTTGTAAGAGTTTAATAAAATACTTATAGAATTATTTTTTTTAAAAAAATAAAAAATCTATTCAATATAAACAGTGGAAGCAAATTCTTTATACAACATATCAATGTTTATTATAATGATAAATAGTTTCAACAAACAAAACAAAATATAATAGTAAATAAAAAATTATATAAATAATTAAAAAAAATAAGAAGCAATATATGGTGATAATGAAGGAGACCCTTACCTCTATTGACCATAATTTATCCTCCGAATCTCGATATGCATCTTGATCTATAAAGGTATCTATTCGAAGATCTCGTATCCAAAAATTATTCTCCTATAGAATCAACCAAAAAATCATAATTATTATAATAAAATAATAAAATATAAATTATTTTATTTAAATCTCTTATGAGTTATCAGGGTCTACTCCAAGTATCCTAGTTTTAAAATAAATAATTAAATAATTTATCTCCTAAAAAATAATTAAATAATTTAAAATTTTTTATGTATGTAGATTATTGGACATAATAAAATATTATCCAACCATGAAAAAAAATTATTTCTCCTATTGTTCTAAATATATATACTAATTTAAATATTTTGTTTTATTTTATTTATTTTTTATTTTTATTTTTTCTTATTTTTAAGCATTAAATTATATATATATACTAATATAAATATTTTAAATATTTTATTTTATTTATTTTTAGGCATTAAATTTAATATATATATTAATTTAAATATTTTATTTTTTTATTTTTATGAATTAAATATTTTTTCTTATTTTAAAAATTAAATTTAATACATATATACACACTAATCTAAATATTTTGTTTTATTTTATTTTTACTTATTTTTAAGCATTAAATTTAATATATATATATATTAAATTTAAAGCTTTATGTTAAATTTAATATTTAAAATATAAAAAATAAAATAAAATATTTAAATGTATGTAGATTATTGGACATAATGAAATATTATCCAACCATAAAAAAAATCATTTATCCTATTATTCTATATACATTATTTATTTTATTTATTTTTCAATTTTTTATTTTTTTCTTATTTTTAAGCATTAAATTATATATGTACTAATTTAAATATTTTATTTTATTTTATTTATTTTTATTTTTATTTTCTTATTTTTAAGCATTAAATTTAATATTATATTAAATTTAATGTTTAAGAATAAGAAAAAAAATAAAAAATAAAAAATAAATAAAATAAAATAAAATATTTAAATTAGTGTGTATGTGTGTGTGTGTATATAACAACATCCCTTACCCCCAGTCCCCATCACCAGTAACCCCGGCACCCCCCTCCCCCTCCATCGGTGCTTCCCTCCCCTCCGCCCCCATGCCATCTTCCGAAAATCGATGGCCATCGCTACCCCCACACCCCGATCGGCTTTCCATCGTCGATCACCATCGGTAACCGCACCCCCTCCCTTTCGTATGCCAAAAAAAATGATAAAATAACCACCTCCTCTCTGCCCCCGCACCACCACCCCCTCCACCTCCTCGGTCCCTATTGCCACCCCCACCCCCGCGCTCGCCGCCCCACCCCCTCTGTATGCTACACCAAAAAGAAAAAAAAAAAATCTCCCTTCTCTCCTTCCCTACCTCGTCCCACCCCCCACTCCCCTGATGGCAGTGCGGCCCTCTCCTAGCCTAAATCCGGCAACGACACTACTCGACTCGCAGAGGGAGCTATTTTCATAGGATCCCCAATAGCCGCCCCACCCGAACTTTCCCATCTCCAAGCTCTCTCTCCTATCCGCCTCCTTCTCCTCCCTCACCGCCTTTGATGGTAGTGCGACCCTCTCCCTAGCCTAAATCTGGCAATTTTATGAGGGATTACTCAATGAATCAGAGGATTATTACCTGCTCCGACGATGTTTCAATGCAGTGCAGGTGGAGTTCAATTTTTAACATGGGCCACTTCGATCCTTCATGGGGAGGTTTTGGGATCCTAATACGTATAAGGACTCAGATCATGATACATGGCGTATTAGAAGATTTTGGGATCCTGTATTGGCAATACCACTATTGGGGATAAACCCCACTTCCATCGAAGTCCAGTCTGATGCTTAGCCTAATGTAACTGATAATCATAGAAAAGCTTCGATCAAAAATTCTCCTTCAGTTCGGACTCCTTCAGCAGCTTCGATCGAGAATTCTCCTTCAGTCTGAACTTCTTCTTCAGTTGGATTCTTCCAGGAGCCAAACTCCTTCTGAACTTCTTCTTCAGTTAAATTCCTCTAGGAGTCGAACTCCTTCCAGACCTCTCCTTCAGTCGGATTCCTCCAGGAGCCAAACTCCTTCTGAACTTCTCTTTCAGTCGGATTCCTCTAGGAGTCGAACTCCTTCTGGACCTCTCCTTCAGTCAGATTCCTCCAGGAATCAAACTTCTTTCGGACCTCTCATTTAGTCGAATTTCTCCACCAGTCAGACTCTTTCTGAACTTCTCCATCAGTCAAACTCCATTCAAATTTCTTCAGTGGATTACTTTCAGATTTCAAGTAGTATTCCTCTCGGATGATCCATTCTAACCGTATTCCCTTTAGGAGTCCGAACTCCTCTGAAATTGATATATGTCAAAGCTCTTCACCAACCAACGCTTACTTCCTCCAAACTTTGACTATTAAATCTTAACAAACGGGCACATCACGATAACGGACATCTCTCTCCGTAATAAACTCCACATGGCCCCGAGCGGTCCACTACCGGATGGTTATGATTATCATTATCAGTCTGCTACAGACGATCCCACTACTGGATGATTATGACTGTCATTATCAGTCTGCTATAGGCAACCCCATTATCGGATGGTTATGACTATCATTATCAGTTTGCTACGGATGACACCTCTCTCCGTAATAAATTTTACGTGGCCCCGAGCGGCCCATGATTGAATGACTATGACTGTCACTATTAGTCTATTATAGGCTTCGTCTATAAAAAGGGATCCTCCAGATATGTTTTCTCTAAGCTCTCTTCTTCTTTTCAGAACTCTACTGAATTTTTTCCTGAGTACTCCATTTTTGTTGGTTAGAAAAGCTGACTTGATCATCGGAGGATCCTATCAGAGCCACTACCACCGACTCCGAATGAAACTTTATTTTGTAGATCACCAATGACGACCTCTTCTTCCTCAACTCCAGCTCGATCTGGCATCAACCAGATTCTGCACCAACAGAATTGGTGCTAGAGGAAGGGCATCTCTATTTTTGAAGTTCTCTTGTTCTTAAAAAAGTGCTCAGCAGCGATCTCTCTTCTTCCTCTCTAGAGTTCTTTCCAAAAAAAATACCTCTCAGGAAAGCTTCGACTCGATGATCAACGGCCTTTATAGCCAAATTTCGTCCAGATTTATCCACTCTCGCTTCAGCTCTGGTAACTCAAGCACCACCTATAGCCATGATGGATGCGGGACAGTTCAACCTACTGGTCCAACAGGTTCATAGTCCACAGAGATGGTGCAGACCATACATTGTCAGGCTCTGGTGCTAATTCAGTTGGAGCAGGCTTCTCCGGAGCCCCATGATCCAGTCGGAGGATGGTTGACTTGGGCTAGCCGATCAGTGATCTCTGAGAAGGAGAAGCAGAGGATGGAGAGCCCTTGCTCGGACCATGACTCGACCCCGGAGGGAGCTTTACCTCCATCCCACTAGAAAACCCTGGAGATTAACGATCGTGAGGATCTTCAGAATCAAAGGCTCCAGAAAATGAGTCAACAAATCGAAGAGCTCCATCATACTCCTTTCTCATATGGTAATAATATTTGCACTGACCCTCCTTTTTCTTAGAGAATTATGCAGGAATCAATTCCGTCGAACTTCAAGCTCTCACAGTTTGAGAGTTACGATAGAACCATCGATCCGATCGACCACCTGAAGGCCTTTCGAATAATGATGCTGCTCTATGGTGCGCTAGATGCCATTTTATGTCGGGCGTTCTCATCCACCCTCAAGGGAGCCGCTAGAAACTTGTACTTAGCACTTAAGTCGGGCACCATCTTTTTCTTTGATCAAATAAGCCATCAATTTGTGGCTCACTTCATCAGCAGCCGACGTCCGCATCGAGGTTCAAATTTTCTGATGAATATCAAATAGAAAAAGGAGGAATCTATCTGAGCTTATGTCACCCAATTTAATGCTGCTGCATTGGAGGTTCAGAACCTGGACCAGTCAGTTGCAATGGCCACACTCAAGGATGGCCTTCAGAAGAATGATTTACTGTTCTTCCTAGAGAAGAAGTACCCCAGGGACTTTGTCGATCTGCTAGTTCGGACTAAAGAATATGCCCGAGCAGAAGAAACCTTCAAATTAAAAGATGAGAAAGTCGTATGAGAGCGGCAGGCGGGCGAGTCTAATAAACCAGCAGCTGATGGAGGGCCGAATGAAGTTTGGCCGCGCTCACAGACTTTTTTCGAGCGTAAGCGAGCTCGAACTCCTCTTCGAGCTTGTCGTCAAAGAAGCCCTGACAGAAGGGCATAAAGAAGTTCTCCCCTCAGAAGATTTCACAACTACGCCCCCCTCAATGCTCCAAAAATATAAGTATTGATGAAGATCAAGGAGCAACTATCGAGATATGAAAGAATGCGCATTCATCCTGAAAAGTATAATCCTAGCAAATACTGTCTCTACCATCATGACCATGGTCATGATATTAAAGAATGCATTCAGCTCCAAGACGAGATCGAGGAGCTCATTAGGAGAGGTCGACTGGATCGATTCCTTAAACACCAGCCTGAAGCAAGAGAAGATCGGTTGAGAGCACTGTCGTAGCTAGAACCACCAAGAAGAAAGGAACAACAAGGAGATCGATTACCCCTCGGCATCATCAACACTATCTCTGAGGGACTTCGACGAGAAGAGGCCAGCGGATCTAGGGGATCAATAAAAAGATGGAGGGTCGAAGAACCCATAATCTTCACTAAGGTAGATGCACGGGGAGTACAATTTCTGCACAATAATGTGGTTGTAATTTTTTTAAATATAGCAGACTATGATGTACGTCGTATCTTAGTTGATAATGAAAGTTCGACCGACGTCTTATTTTATAATACTTTCTCTGAAATATCAATATCTAATAGTCAGCTTGGACCAATAAACTCCCCCTAGTAGGCTTTGCTGGTGCTACAGTACTAGTTGAAGGTGTAATGACTCCAGCTGTGGCTGTCGGACAATATCCAAAATAATCTAAAGTGTAGGTGGATTTCTTGGTAGTAAAGACTTTCTCCGCTTACAATGCAATTCTCGACCGATCTGATTTAAATGCACTTCGGATGGTGTCCACTTATTATTTGAAGATGAAGTTTCCGACAAGTTACGGGATCGGAGAGGTCAGGAAAGATCAAGCTCTAGTAAGGTACTGCTACTCAATTTTTCTACAAAAGAAAGAACAGTTTGACCCTTGTCCTATTGACGGGCTAGATGTCCGGAACAACTTCACGAAACAAAGGGGAGAACCGATAGAAGATCTTGTAACCATCCTCCTGAATGACGAAAATGTGGAGCATATGGTGCAAATTGGCTCCAATCTGAAAGATGAAGTTCGGGAGCAGCTCATCGCCTTTTTACAAAGGAATACTGATGTCTTTGCTTGAGTTTCGATGGATATGCCTAGGATTGACGTCGAGGTTATGGAACATCGGCTGACCATTGATCCCAAGCATCGACCAGTGAAAGAAAGAGTTCAAGGCCATGCACTAGAAAGGTAGAATGTAATACTAGAAGAAGTCGACAAGCTTTTCAACACCGAATTTATCCAAAAAGTCAGCTATCCGACTTGGGTCTCTAACATGGTCCTGATCAAGAAAGCCAACGGCAAGTGGAGGATGTGCATCGATTTTAAGAAGCTTAATAAGGCCTGTCTAAAAGATAGCTATCCTTTACCTAGAATCGACCAACAAATGGATGCGACTTCAAGCTACGAGCTCCTCACCTTCATGGATGCCTTCTCTGACTATAACTAAATTCAAATGGCACCGAAGGATGAGGAGAAGACTGCTTTTATTACTAACCATGGTCTTAACTGTTATAGGGTCATGCCCTTCGGGCTTAAAAATGCAGATGCGACTTATCAGCGCTTAATCAATAAAATCTTTAAGAAATAGATCGACCATAATATGGAGGTTTACGTCGATGACATGCTGGTCAAAAGTTGAAAGACTATCAATTATATCACCGACCTTGAAGAGGCTTTCGATGTGCTTAGAAAATATAAGATGAAGCTAAACCAAACCAAGTGCGCTTTAAGGGTAGCCTCAGAAAGATTTTTGGGATTCATGGTCTTGAGATGAGGGGTCGAGGCCAATTCGAAAAAAATTTGAGCTATTCAGAAGATGACCACTCCGAAGTCCATCAAGAAAGTTCAGCGCCTGACTAGAAAGATGGCATCTTTGAATCATTTTATCTCGAGGTCAGTCGAACGCTGCATGTCCTTCTTCAAAATTCTTAGAAAACTGAAAGAATTTTACTGAACTCAGAAATGCCAAAAGGCATTCGACGAGCTCAAGAACTACCTCGGCTCGCCCTCCTACTGGCCAAATCCAAATCCGGAGAGGAGCTATTTCTCTACCTCGCAGTCTCCTCTGTGGTGCTTGCGGTAGTCCTGGTTAAAGAAGAGGTGAAAGTACAATGACCAGTCTACTACATAAGTCGGATCCTAAGGAATGCTAAGACTAGGTATACAAAGTTAAAAAAATTGACTTATGCTCTTTTGATTGCAGCAAGAAGACGTCGACCTTACTTTCAGGGACATACTATAACACTCCTCACTGACCAGCCGATCAGAGCAATCCTTCATCAAATGGATGCTTCCGAAAGAATTGCAAAATGGGCCGTTGAATTAACAAAATTCGATATCAACTACTGACCTCGGCCAGTAATCAAGGCTCAAGCATTGGTCGACTTTATAGTTGAGTGTACTATTCCAGATGAAGCCGAGCTTGAGCAGAACGAGACCGGCATCCCATGGTTGCAACCGAGCCTCACCAAAAAAAGTGTCGACCTTCTCGAAGGTTTTTAGGTTCTGTACGTGGATGGTTCGTCCAACTCCATTGGAGCCTGTGCGGGATTAGTCTTAGTCAACTCCGAGGAAGTCATCATCGAGTACGCGCTATACTTCAAATTTTCTACAACTAATAATAGGACCGAATATGAAGCGCTGATCGTCGGATTAAAAATATTAAGAGAGTTAAAAGTATATCAACTTCAAATTTACAGTAATTTCTAATTAGTGGTCGGTCAAGTTAGCGGCAACTATGAAGCACAAGAGAAAAATATGATGAAATACCTTGAGAAAATAAAGAATTTGACTCTAACCTTCAATAGTTTTGGCATTCGATAAATTTTGAGGATAAAAAATACAAGAGCCGACCTTCTCTCTAAATTGGTCACTTCAGCTCCAACCGAACTATCTAAAAAAGTATTTTTTGAAACTCTAAAATTCCCAAGCTTAGAGAAATTGCTGCTCGTTATGCAAACAGGACTCGAGCCGAGCTAGATTGACCCATTAGTTGCCTATCTCAAAGAGGAAGTTCTTCCTCATAATCCAAAAGAAGCTCGAAAACTCATGAATCAAGCCTCCTGGTATGTTTTGTATGAGGGCAAGTTGTATAAAAGATCGTATTTGCTACAACTATTGAGATATCTTCGACCTTCAGAGGCCGACTTCTTATTATGGAAAGTGCATGAGGAAATTTATGGAAGTCATGTAGGAGCCAGATTTCTGTCATAAAAATTACTTCGATAAGGATACTATTGGCCGACCTTATACCATGATTCTATGGAGTATGTCAAGAAATATGATCGCTGTCAGAGAAATGCAAACATACAAAGACAGTCAACCTCCGAGCTTACTCTACTAAGCGCATTTTGGCCATTTGCGCAATAGGAAATGGATATATTTAGCCCTTTTCCAATGGCATCTGGACAACGGAATTCCTCCTAGTTGTGATCGACTATTTCATCAAATGGATTGAAGCCGAACCACTAGCAAAAATTACTAAGGTCAAGGTATAGGACTTCTTCTAAAAATCAATCATCTACTGATTTGGTCTATCCCGAACTCTCATAACAGATAACAGGCAACAGTACGCTGGGACGAGGTTCGCTAAGTTCTGCAAAGATCTAATCATCTTCTATCACTTCACGTCGGTAGCTCACCCATAGGTAAATGGAAAAGCTGAAGTGACCAACCGAACTCTATTGCAGGGCATTAAGATAAGGCTCGATAGAGCAAGGGGGCCTGGGTGGACGAACTCTACCACATTCTCTGAGCGTACCGAACTATTCAAAGGCTATCGACTGGAAAAACACCATTCGTCTTGGCCTTTAGAATAGAGGCAGTTATTCCAATCGAGCTTAAACTCCCATCAGCATGGGTCATGACTTTCAATGAGCAGCATAACTCGTAGGACCTTAGAGTCAACATCGATCTACTGAAAAAAAAAAGAGAAGAAGCCTAAGTTCGGATGGCAACCTACAGGCGAAAGATGGTCTAATTTTATAACTCTAGAGTCAGAGATAAAATATTCAGAGTGAGAGACTTAGTACTTTGATGAGCCGCTATCTCTCAACCTCAGAGCCAAAGGAAGCTTGCCCTAAATTGGGAAGGACCCTATGAGGTCACAGAAGTCAGATCCAAGATGTACTACTTGAAGAAACTCGAGGGGGCAAACCTGCCTCGACCATGAAATTCAAAAAATCTATGAATATTTTATCGATAATTTGATTACAATAAAATTCTACTACTCCAACACCCTAATCTTTATTGTGTATTGGTGAAAAAAGAGGACTATCCCACAAACTTAATTTCACGATAAATACAGCCCGTTAGGAACAGGAGGAGAACCTCATCCTAACATAAGCAAAGTCGAAAGTCTCATTCATTTTAGACGAGATGAGGAGAGAGGCCCTGGCAATGGCCCTAATGTGCCCCTACAGTCCATTCAGAATAAGAGGAGAACCTCGTCCTAACGTGAGCGAAGTCGAAGGTCTTGTTCATTTTAGATAAGATGAGGAGAGAGATCCTGACAACGGCCCTAATGTACCCCTTCAACCCATTAAGAATAGGAGGAGAACCTCATCCTAACGTGAGCAAAGTCGAAGGCCTTATTCATTTTAGACGAGGTGAGGGAAGAGGCTCCGACAACGGCCCTAAGGTACCCCTATAGTCTATTCGAAATAAGAGGAGAACCTCGTCCTAATATGAGCAAAGTTAAAGGTTTCATTCATTTTAGACGAGATGAGGGAAGAGGCCCTGACAATGGCTCTAATGTGCCCCTATAGCCCGTTAGGAACAGAAGGAGAACCTCGTCCTAACGTGAGCAAAGTCGAAGGCCTCATTCATTTTAGATGAGATGAGGAGAGAGGCCCCAACAATGGCCCTAAGGTGCCCCTACAGTTCATTCAAAATAGGAGGAGAACCTCATCTTAACGTGAGCAAAGTCGAAGGCCTCGTTCATTTTAGACGAGATAAGAGGAGAGGCCTCGATAATGGCCCTAAGGTACTCCTATAGCCCGTTCGAAATAGGAGGAGAACCTCATCCTAACATGAGCAAAATCGAAGGCCTCATTTATTTTAGACAAGATCAGGGGAGAGGCCCTGACAAATGTCCCTAAGGTACCCCTACAGCCCATTCAAAATAGGAGGAGAACCTCATCCTAATGTGAGCAGTCGAAGACCTCATTCATTTTAGACGAGATGAGGGGAGAGGCCTCAACAACGGTCCTAAGGTACCCCTACAGCCCATTCAAAATAGGAAGAGAACCTCATCCTAACATGAGCAAAGTCGAAGGCCTCGTTCATTTTAGACGAGATGAGGGGAAAGGCCATGACAATGGCCCTAATGTGTCTCTACAGTCCGTTAGGAACAGGAGGAGAACCTCGTCCTAACGTGAGCAAAGTCGAAGGTCTCATTCATTTTAGACGAGATGAGAGGGAGAGGCTCCGACAATGGCCCTAAGGTGCCCCTATAGCCCATTCGGAATAGGAGGAGAATCTCATCCTAACGTGAATAAAGTTGAAGGCCTCGTTCATTTTAGACGAGATGAGGGAAGAGGCTCCGACAACGGCCCTAAGATTACCCTTACAGTCCATTTGAAATAGGAGGAGAACCTCATCCTAGCGTGAGCAAAGTCGAAGGTCTCGTTCATTTTAGACGAGATGAGGGAAGAGGCCCTATCAACGGCCCAAATTCGTCCTCACAAGCCACATTAAGAATAGAAGAAGAACCTCATCCTAACATGAGCAAAGCTGACGACCTCATTGATATAAGATAGGATGGAGGGAGAGACCCTACCGATTCTCCTAATGCACCCCCATAAGCCATGATAAGAATAGAAGGAAAGCCTCATCCTAACATGAGCAAAAGTCAAAACCTCATAGACCAAAGACGTGGAGAAGGAAGAAGCTCGATGGAGAATCCTTACACATATTTTTTCATAACAACTTGATTACGTCAAATGCGAAAGGTAGAACCTTATCCTAATTTGCAGTAGAGGTCCTAGTTTAATTTCCACAATAAGCCCAGCATCTACAATAAGCTCGGCGTCCACAACAAGCATTTCATAAGAAGACGATAGAGAGAAAAATGAGGCAAAGAAGCCTTAGATTTTTGATCTGGTTCGAGCACCTCGGTAGTAGGTTCAGACGGGTCAGAAGCGAGCTCATCGAAGGAAAGGTCGATTATAGCATTAGACGGTCCCGCATCCACATCGTCTTCCTCCTCCTTCAAAAAGTTGAGGTCGAGCTCGGAGAACTTTTGAGCTACTCTACCTTCACAGAGCTCGAAACTCCTGATAAATGCTTCCTGGCTGAACTCGACATTTAGGTTCCGCATTTTGGAAGAGGTCTTGAACTCTTCCACGGCCCAAGTCATTGCCTCCGAGATCGACTTCGCCATTTGGGTCTCTAGTTCGACGACCCTATTTTCGACTTTCTTCCTCCTCTCCTCCTCTAGGGCCAGTGCGACCTTTTGTCCGACCGAGGCAAAGTCCTCTATGCGGAGCGTGCCCTGAAGACTTTCAATGCCTGTCATCTTTTCCTCAGCAACAAGCGTAGGAACCCGGGACCGAACTTCGACCGTCGCTTTTTTTCCTCCCTTCCTTCAAATTTCGAATTCAATTTCGAACTTGAAAGTAGGGAGACTATTATTGGGGATAAACCCCACTCCCACTGAAGTTTAGTTTGATACTTAGTCTAATGTAACTAATAATCATAGAAGAGCTTCGATCGAAAATTCTCCTTTAGTTTGAACTTCTTCAGTAGCTTCGATCGAGAATTCTCCTTCAGTTCGAATTTCTCCTTCAGTCGGATTCCTCCAGGAGTCAAATTTCTTCTAAATCTCTCATTCAGTTGGATTTCTCTAGGAGCCGAACTCCTTTCTGACCATTCCTTCAGTCAAATTCCTCTAGGAGCCCAACTCCTTTTAGACCTTTCCTTCAATCAGATTCCTTCAGGAGCCAAACTCCTTCCGAACTTCTTCTTCAGTCAGATTTCTCCATCAGTCAAACTCCTTCTGGACTCCTCTATCAGTCAAACTCCATCTGAATTCCTCCAGCGGATTACTTTTAGATTTCAAGTAGTATTTATTCCGGATAATTTTCTCTAGCCGTATTTTCTTTAGGAATTCGAACTCCTCTGAAATTGATATATGTCGAAACTCTTCACCAACTAATGCGTGCTTCCTCCGAACTTCGATTATTAAATCTCAACGAACGGGCACATCACGATAACGGACACCTCTCTCCATAACAAACTCCACATGGTCCCGAGCAACCTACTATCGGATGGTTACGACTATCATTATCAGTCTGCTACAAACGACCACACTATCGGATGGTTATGACTATCATTATCAGTCTACTATAGACGATCCCACTATCGGACGGTTATGACTGTCATTATCAGTTTGCTACGGACGACACCTCTCTCCATAATAAATTTCATGTGGCCTCGAGCGGCCCACGATTGGATGATTATGGTTGTCACTATCAGTCTGTTACAGGCTCCATCTATAAAAAAGAATCCTTTAGATATATTTTCTCTAAGCTCACTTCTCCTTTTCAGAATTTTGCTGAATTCTTTTCTGAGTACTTCATTTTTGTTGGTCAGAAGAGCTGACTTGATCATCGGAGGATCCTACCGTAGCCATCACCACCGACTTCAGATGAAACTTTATTTTGTAGATCACCGACGACGATCTCTTCTTCCCCAACTTCAGCTCTATTCGGCGTCAACCAGATTCTACACCAATAACCACGATGCTCCTCCATGGAGTATTATTATATATATATATATATATATGATTTCTTTCGGCTAACTTAGGTAATGGTACTATATATATTTTTTTAGTGTTGCCGTCATGAGAGCAAATCCAGGATATTTATTGGAGGCTTTATTTTAAAAAGAGGCTTTATTTCTTCGTGCCCCTTCGTTATCGCATTATTTGTAGAAGCAATTGGAACTTGACAATATCAGCATGTATGCTTTTTTGAATATCATGCAGGCTTTAGAGAGAGAAGCAAATAATTTGGATCTAACTCTTCTGGTTCATCTCTCCTCTAGTTATTGTAGGCTTCACGAGGAAAAATCTTATAGATAACACTCTTGCTGTAAGATTTTATATTGTAAAAAATCGCATAAAGAGTACGACAAGGTGGTGGTATTGTCTATATCGACATCCTTGAATTTTACTTCAACAAAGTTAGGTGCTCATCTCAATCCTTATCATATTGCTTTCAGCATAATATCACCTACCCTTTGAAACTATCCAAGAGAAATGCTAATTAATCTCCAAAATATGCGACACCATATATAATTGCCTAGCGTGTTGGCACTTCCTTTTTCGTGCTCATCAGGTTCGTGCACATCAAAAATACAAAAAGGGCATCATGGATAGAATTGGGTGTGAGAGTCATGATATCTAGTCCAGGATCAGAAAGGTGTATGTTAATGTACTAGATGAGATTCAAATGCAGCTACTCATAACTATGGCAATTAAATTCAAAATGAACGAAGATAAATTTCATTCCGTAACATCATGCAAAAAAACAATTGGGAGCACGATTAGCACATAGCAATTTCCTAATCTTATAAATATTGTTGCAGATAGAAATATTAAGAGGGAGATTGATCCATTCCTTATTTGTTTAAATGTTTGGAATCGCTAGGTTAATTAACATGGTGTCAAACTTAAAGCTCGTTGGAGATGATGAGCTGAAATCTTTTTACTTGATACATTAGGAAATTTTCATCTTCTACATTGTTTCTTCACTAATATGTAGGGGTGGAACTAGACCGGGCCCTATCTCTACCTGAGCTTGGCCCGAAATTATCTGCGAGCTTCGATTCAGGCTTAGGGTCAATTATTTTATAAAAAATTAGGCCCCAGCCCAGGCCCAAGCTCGGCTCGAATCCATTCGGGCCAGCCCAAGATCTCACTTAGCCCGAGCCCAGCCCAAGGTAGAGAAACCCATTGGCCGTTTGCTTCCTCTTTTTTTTTTTATGGAATTAAGGTTCATCTGGTTCACAAGTCGTGACCAAAATCAAAGAATCATTGATTAAGGAAGGAAGATTTGGTAGGAGTAGGAGCCATACCTAAAACGGTGAACGGTAATGACTGGTGATGGTGACAAGCACACACAAGAAGATAGAAAATTGGCAAGAATGATACGCATATGTCTACAGAGGAACCACCGCTGCTCTTGCTCGGCTCCCCATCTTTGGCCACCGTCTTTGTCATCATGGTGGGGGTTGGCGATGCTTTCTCTAGGAAAGTTGGTCACCTCCTTGGTCCCCTTGAGCCAGACAGCGTCGCTATCATACATGAAAGCGGCCTCCTCCATGATGTCGAAGGTTCCAAGCCATACCCACTTTTGCTACATTGGATTACAAATGGTTGTCGTCCAGCAGCCCCATGAACACCATCGCATGCCATAGACACTACTATAGAAATGGGCTACGACAGCGGTAAGCGGTTACCACTGCCGAAGCCTAAAAAATTGCTGCTATAGGATATGGCAGCGATTGTTGCAGCGATTTTCAACCGCTGTCGAAGCCTAAAAAATCATTGCTATAGGATATGACAGTAGTTGTTGTAGTAGTTATGAAAATCACTGCCATAGATGCTTATTGCAGCGATTTTCAAACCACTGTAATAGATTTATCTATAGCAGTGGATATAGAACCACTGTGATAGATCGATCTATGGCAGCGGTTAAGGAACCACTACCATAGACTTATCTATGGAAGCGGTTACGTAACCGCTGCTATAGGTCTAATGCAGTGATTGATACATTGCATATGGCAGCGATTGTAAAGCTACTGTCGTAGATTCTAAATAATTAAAAAAATATAAAATTTTTAATTTTTTATATATTTTATCTGATAAATGTAGAGATATATAATATAAAAAATATTATAAATATAAAATATTTCTAAAATACTAAAATTTTATTATCGAATAAAATTTATTATAATATTTTTTTTAAAAAAATACATCAAAAATCTTCTAAATCTACATCATCGTCGTCCCCAGGAGATGGAGCATGAGCTGGAGCCAAAGTCGGAGCTGGAGCTGGAATGTGCGCCAACATATCCTCAAAGCCCGTGAAGGCACCTCCAAAACGTGCGCTGAGCATCAATACCATATCTCTCATGATGCCCTCCAAATAAGATGCGCGCTCCTCGGTCCGATCTGTTCGCATTGCAACATGATATGCCCATGCCAATGCCGCCTCAAGCTCCTTCCGACTGACGACATCGGAAGCCTGTGAAGAGACGCTTGCTTCTAACCAATAGCTGATCGACATATGTCCGAGCCTGCATCAGATCCTCCCAGAGTGCTTAGGCTCCAAGACTTGAGACAGATGGTCATGGGGGCCAGAGATATCCGGGCCCTTACTTGCGAGCACATCTAACTGATCCTATAATTATAAATATAAATAAAATTTTATAAGAAATGCTATAATACTAATCATATATACTAATATATTTAATACTTATAAAAATTCTTTCAATTACGGCATTCATCGACCTGCCCTTCTTGTCCGTACGATTGGATCGAAAGATCTCGCTATGGCTGGGCATCACTCCATCTCTCATCAGCTATAACAATGGATCAATTTATCAAAAATATGAGAAAAAATATCAATTTAATTTATCTAGTAAGATTTAGAATTTATTACCTCTCTATGCAAACGATTGGCCATAGACTCACGGTCGAGAGTGTGCGTATACTCCTGGGCTATCCAATTCTCTCAGTTTTGACTGAAGGTAACCTAATAAGTATTCAAATAAATAATAAATATTTAAAAATATTTAAATATAACTTTAAGCATATTGAAAAATTCAAAAGTTAGTGATTTTACCTCGAACTCCTGGCTCCTCTAATGTGTAACCATTCTCTCCCACTAACTTGGAGGATAGTCTTGTATCCAAGAAACATGCTCCTCTGAAGTATCTCGTCGGTGCTCGAGCCATCCTCTATGGAGCTTGACCTTGTAGCCCCGGTACAACTCTCCGATCTTCTTCAGTTGGGCATCTCAAGTCCTCTCGTGATCAAGAAAATGGTATCTCCTCTATATAAAGTTATCAAAAGTCAGTTACAAAATTATTCTAATTAAACATAATGTAAACATATAAAATACATAAATATAATTAAGATGTACTTACTGATATCTCCTTCTACACTCAGTCCCTGACAGTATCATCCATCAATCATCAGTCTCTGGGCTCTATGGGAATAATGTCTGACCACCTCACAAGTACTCCAAAAAAGGAATGCATCTTCCGCACGGTCTTCCCTACCGACCTTCCCTCTGGATCATACTGTACCATCATCTGATGTTGGTGATTTCACAAATGTGCCATACGTGTAGGACCATGAAATATCCTACTGGATGATGCATCTGCAATAAAAATACATTATGAAAATATATAAATATATAAATACTATATAAAAAATAAATAAATAATATAATAAAAATATACACTCAGATGCCGGTGGAGTAGCATGTGTCGAAAATATGGGTGACGATAGAGGCTCAGATGCTGGTGGAGTACTAGATGCTGCTAGTGGAGTAGATGCCGATGGTGGAGGTTTCTGAGCAAACTGATGCAAAGGTGGATGAAGTATGCTCTGACTGCTCCTCGATGCTGAACTCCGCATAAAACTCCGCGTAATCCATCGAAAGGTAGTGATGAAAGCTAGATGGCATTTTGGTGCCATTATGACCTGCAACGTTAATGAATATTAATCAATATAACATGTTGAACAATAATCAAAGATATGCCTAGGTACCATCCGTATAATTACATATAAATATACGCATGCCAAAGATTATGTACACTAATCAATTGACGGGTCTATCGCTATGCAATGCAATAAATAAAAGCAACAAGATGGAAGTTCTCTTAGCGATCGAGGGTTCTCTTAGCGGCTGGCATGGCCCATGGTACGACCTACTGGCATGACACGGTCCAAGGCATGAACTACCGATATGGCATAGCACGACCTATTGACATGGCACGGCACGACATAGTCTACCGACATGGCACAGCCCAAGGCATGGCACAACATGGCGCAGCCTAATGACAAGGCACGACCCAAGATACGACATGATCTACCGGCATGGCACGGCACGACCTACCGACATGGCTCAGATGCGGAGCTCTGCGTAGTATTCGAGGGGCAGGGGTTGCAACTTCTGGACAATAAATTTAACATTTTGAACAATAATATTAGCAATATATCAATAAATAGACTAATAATTTATATCAGAATGTTCAAGTCATCATTTAGTGGCATCTACAATATCGACATCACCGTCGCTCCTAACAAATATGTCTGGGAGCTCGATAATACTAGGTAAGTTTTATCCTAGAAGAGTACTTTGCATGCATGATCCAACATCATCATCAACTTCAGTATCATCAAAAATATGCCTAGGCACCATCTTCACAATAATACCCCATTAAGGCTCTAAGGGATCACTAATGTAAAAGACTTGACTAGCTTGGGAGGCAAGTATATACGGTTCTTCAGTGCGGAGATGGCGTTGCATGTTAATGAGAGTAAAACCACACTCATCAGTCTTTATCTCAGACTGTGATAAGTTATCAAACCAATCATACTTCATCAACACAATCCTCTCTTTAGAATAATAGTCCAAGATGACTATCTTCTCCACCATGCCATAATAGTTTAAATCTTCCAAACGAGGCTGTGAATCTCTCGAGCTAGCATAACACTCAGTAGTGGCACTCAACATGACGTCACTGTTTTATGTTGCCATATTTACGGACCTGCTGTAAATATTAAACTTGTAGTCATTAATGATGAGCTGTTTATACTTACGTACGGTATGATTAGGGCCCATTGAAAGAGTATGCACTTCAGAGCTTACATCACTGAGCGGCAATCTCCATAACTAATTAAGAAGATGACACCTAATTAGTAAACATGTTCAAATAAGTTGTACAAGGCAAGAATATATAATCGCCTACATGATCTTTAAACCATTCAAAAAATTCTTTGCTGTACATTTTTTCTTTCTCCCGTATACTTAGAGTGCCATATTTTACTCTAATGATCTCCTTGTATTTGCTACATGCATAAAAAATAAATTTAGATATAATTGGATATTTTTTTTAATTATTATGAAATAAATAAGACTAAGTGACTCACCTTATGTATGGCTCAATGACATCACAGTTGAAGAGCACGTAGCGGTGTACCATATTCCTTTCCTCAATGCTTAAATCAGTGAGGCGGTATGAAGTAGAAGATCCATTTGACTGTAGAATGGACTCAAATGCAGGCTCAATTGGCTCATACTGATCATCCTGATTCCTCATTGACCGATTACGACGTATCTCGAGCTTGTTTAAGTACATGGTACAAAAATTCACATACTTTTGATCCAAATAATCTTCTGCTATGGATCCCTCCAAACGATTCATATTTCTTATATAAGATTTTAGAGTTTAAATATTTCTCTCAGTATGATACATCTATCGATAGAACACTGGGCCTCCAAGTACAACTTCTTCCGTAAGGTACGTGGTAAGATGCATCATAATCATAAAAAATGATGGTGAAAATATCTTTTTCGGATCACATAATATAGTCACCGTCCTTGCCTTCATTTTCTTTACGTCTTTCTTAAGTAACCTCTTCACACAAATATCTCTATAAAAATTGCAAAGATGAATAACAATCATTCTGATATTTTTTGACAACACGCAGCGAATAGCTATTGGGATCAATTCCTACATCAATACATAATAATCATGAGTCTTCAATCCTCCAAGTTTGACATTCTTACTATTCACATGCTTTGATATATTACTTGAGTATCCATCAGAAATCTTCATGTTCTCTAACACACAAAGAAATATGGACCGATCGAAGGCATTCATAACATAGCATGCATGAGGGAGTCTCCACTGTTCTCCCCCTACCGGCTCTGGATGGAGTGATCTCCTAATATCCTATTTTTTCAAGTCAAATTGAGAATTCAAGTCATCCTTAGTCTTATTTTTGATATTTAAGATTGTTGTCAATAGGAGCTCACACACATTCTTTTCAATATGCATTACATCTAAGCAATGGTGCAATAAGTTTGTCTCCCAATATGACAAGTCAAAGAAGATGCTCTTTTTCCTCCAATTAAAGTATGTGTCATCTTCTTTTGATCGACGCTTCTTCTTTTTACCACCAATCATATCACCTTTTCTAAATTCAACACTAAGATCATCCAACTCTCTA
Organism: Cocos nucifera; assembly: GCA_006176705.1. Lineage (NCBI taxonomy): Eukaryota > Viridiplantae > Streptophyta > Magnoliopsida > Arecales > Arecaceae > Cocos > Cocos nucifera. The sequence goes on along the minus strand of QRFJ01000001.1, from coordinate 620,664 downwards.
AGTACATCACTTTCAGACATCTGGTTAGGCACCTTATCTTCTTCAATAGTGCCATCGAAGGAGCGTGCATTCCTTCTATATGGATGGTTTTGATGGAGAAAACGTCGATGCCCCATATAGCTAAAGCTCCTCCAATGTGTCAACCTTCTAGATCGGATTTTTTTCACAAATCAAACATGCTAGCTCACTTTGGTGCTCCAACCCGATATTAGGGCATAGGTTGGAAAGTCATTTATTATCCACAAAAATGCTGCATGCATGGAGAATGACTCATTCAGCAAAGCATCAAAGTTGGAACACCTTGAATGCTTCATAATTATTTCAGCTTAGTAATAAGAGGCTGCAAATAAACATCAATATCATTACCTACCTCTATTGGTCCAGGGATGAGCACTATCATGAAAGTAAAGAATTTTTTCATACACATCTATGGTGAAAGATTATAAACATGAATAAATATTAGCCATACACTATGGATGGTATTCATATGCTTGAACGGATTGAAACCATCGCACGATAAGTCCAACCTCACATTATGTATCTCATGTGTGAAGTCGGGATGTAATTCATTAAACTTTTGCCATACCTCTCTATCGATTGGATGTCTTAATGCATCATCTTTTATTCAATCCTTTTCATGTCATCTTATGTCCATCGATGTTCTTGCCGACATAAATAACTTTTATAGTCTTGAAATCAAAGAAAAGTGTCACATCAACTTTTGAGTTACACGAGTCGATGTGCCATCTTTATTCTATTTTCATCTTGACACACCGCACCTCATGCACTCCTTTTGGTTGACATCTCCCTTCCAATAGAGCATGCAATCATTGGGACATGCATGTATCTTGGTGTAAGCAAAGTCCAACTGTTCAATAATCTTTGATGCCTCATAATTATTCTTCAAAATTTATGTATCGTCTGAAAGAATGTCTTTCAAAAGCTCTAATATGCAGTTCACTCCATTATTACTGAACCCATTGAAACATTTTGCATGATACAATCGGATTAAGAACTCTAGCTTCACCATCTTTTTACGTCTGGGATACAATGAAACATTAGCATCCTTCATCAACTTGCGGACCTTCTCTACATCCTCACTATTTATCATTCCACCAACCACAGAATCAGGCATGGACGTAGATGCACCATCATTATGGCCAACAAATGAAAAAATATCATGAACCATTTATTCTACTTTTCTATCATGTTAATCGCCTTCTTGCGGTCTACCCTCATCATGTTGGTTCCAACAAATTTCATAATCGACTTTAAAGTCATAAATAGTAAGATGATCATTTACATCTTGACGAGGTAGTCACGGTCCATCCATACACTTTTTATAAGGATATTGGATCAATCAATGATTCTCAAAATTTTTTATAGCAAAATCAAAAAAATTTTGAAGTTCGGCCTCATATTTTGGCGAGAGCCTACTAAACTTCATCCACCCCTTATCTATTTTAAAAATAATGATACTACAATTAAATCATTTATGAAACTTAAATTATATGCTAATGCATTATAAATAAATATGCAATAAATGCATTCTATCATCAACTAATAGATAAAGATAGATTCTATCCCATTTAGAAATTACATTAATTCTATAGATTTAATATAGGAATCAAATGATATGCAACAAGGATTGAATGAAATTTTGGCAATATTTTTTCTTAGTTCTCCCATGTAGGGAGAACAAAAGAAAAATACTGTCCAAAATTTTATTCAAAATTTTTAGCATATCGTTTGATTACTGCAATTACCTATAGAATTATCTATAATTTTTAAACCATCCAAATTGGATAATTAATTGATTATCGTACATAATTCTCTCATCCGTACAATTACATATAATTATACGGATGTCAGAGATTATGTACACTAATCAATTGATAGGTCTAGTCCAATAATTAAAATTGGGTTTGGATCTGAATATCTAGGTTCCAACCCAAACTCGATCCATTGATAGATCTAGTTCAGTAATTAATAAATAATACTATAAAATTAAAATAAAAAATATACCTACGACTATAGAGAGAAGATCGCATTGAAAGCTTCGAGGATCGTCGGTGATGATGCTGGAGGAAGATGATGGCGCTAGAGGTAACCTGCAAAATAATAGTAAGATAGTGAGATAGAGAGAGAAGAGAGAGAAAGAGAAAGAGGAAAGAGAGAGGGAGAGGGGGCCCGGAGGGATGCCATGATGGGGAGGATAGGGGATGGGGAGGGCAGGGGGTGGGCGACCGGGATGGGGGAGGTAGGGGCGGTGGTGGCCGGAGATGGGAGGGTAGGTGGTGAGTGGCTGGGGATGGAGAGGCAAGGGTGGCGGGCGACGAGGATGGGAAAGGCTGGAGGCGGGCGATCGAGGAGGGCAAGGGGTTTGGGCGATAGGGGCGGGTGGCGGTCGGGGATGGGGAGGGCAAGGGGCAGCGACGACCGGGGATGGGTGGCTGCGATCGAGGATGGCGAGGCTGGTGACCGCGATTGGGGATGGGGAGGATGGGGGTGGCAGCGGCGATCGAGGATGGGGAGGGCTGGGGCGGGCGGTCGAGGAGGGCAAGGGATGGGCGGCCGATGATGGGAAGGGTCGGGGGTAGGCGATCGCGATCGGAGATGGGTGGAATCTCATCGATGACGAAAAGGAGGGGAGAGAGAGCGCATGCACGGAAGGAAAGAAAAATTAAAAATTTTTAACCTAGCATATGGTAGCGATTTTCGAACCACTGTCATAGATCTATGGTAGCGGCACTCTACGGTAGCAGTTTATAATCGTTGCCATAGATCTATAGTAGTAATTTATAGTAACCATCACCGTAGATTGAAAATAATTTTTTTTTTTATTTTTTTAAATATTATATAATTTTAAAATTTAATGCTCATCTTCATCATTCATTATCTAAATAATTATCATTAGAATGTCATCATAAAAGATCACCTCGATCCGATGATCCTAGCTTCATCGATAAGAAAAATTTGATTTTGACGATCACGAACGATAATGCGATGACTGATAAATGTAGATCTTCGATCAATCTAAAAATCTATAATAATGATATCGGTGATATTTGTAGCATACTATCAAAATTTTACTTCAATCGGATATCGTTATCATGGTTAATTTAGTACAGAATGATTTTGATTGTTAAATTAGAAATAAGCGATCAAAGGGCTAAACGGCATCCGATTATAAGATAATTTTTTAGTTAAACAATCTTTGCTATAATTTTAATCATTTTATACGATGATGATAGTAAAATTCAAATCATTTTCGTATGAACTGTTCCTGTTAAGCAGATATTGCAAAAGTACAAGCATATATATATATAACAACTAACGGAGTTTAAGAATGATTATCAGACGACGTATAGTTTTAGATCATTCTTAATCTCATGAGTTAAATTTTATAATTATCATCATAAAAAATAATTAAAATAGTAGTCAAGATCATTTATAAAAAAATTATCTCATAATCGGACACCATCTGGTCCTTTGATCACTCATTTATCATTTAACGGTCAAAATTAATCTATACTAAATTGACCAAGATAATGATATTTGATTGAAGTAAAACTTTGATAGTACACTACAAATATAACTAAGATCATTATTGTAGAATTTTAGATCTATCGAAGGTCTCCATCTATCGGATCATCGCATCATTGTTTATGATCATTAAAATTAAATTTTTTTGATCGATGAAGCTAGGACCATCAGATCGAGATGAGCTTTTACGATGATACTCTAATGATAATTATTTAGATAATGAATGATAAAAATGGATATTAAATTTTATAATTATATATTATTAAAAAAAATAAGAAAAAAATATATTATAGCAGTTATAAATAATCGCTGCCATACATCGACGTATAGCAGTGGTTATAAGGAACCGCTGCTATAGATCTGACATATGATAGCAGTTATAAGAAATTATTGCTATAAATCGGACCTATGACAGTGGTTACAAGGAACCACTGCCATAGGTCGGACTATAGCAGCAGTTTATTGTAACCGCTACTATAGGTTGGATCTATAGCAGCAGTTCCTTATAACCGTTGCCGTAGACTCTATTACAGCGGTTTCAAAAATTGCTACCATAGTATATGCTATTGTAGGCTCTTTTTGTAGTAGTGAGAACATCTTCCAACACTTCGATCACTCTGATGCCTTCTTCACCTACTTCAGTGATGGGGGAAGATGGAAGATGGCACCCTCTGATGGACGGACACGGACCACGACCAAGGCATCGAATGGGGGAATAAGAAGATAGAAGTCCGGAGCTAGGCTATTTGGTTTCAGTAGTTGGGCTATTTCGATTTAAGAGAGGAAGTTAAGTATAACTAGAGAACTGGGTTTGGGCCTCAGGCTAAAAATCCGAGTTGAATTTCGGGTTGATGTTTGGGCTAGGCCAAAAATATTCTTGAACCTGGCCCAAAATATAAATGGGCTCTATATTAAGGCCTAAGCCTAGTTTGAATTCTTTTAGACCAAGCCCGAAGCTTGACCTAAAGTCAAACTGGTTCGAGCCCAGCTCCAGCCCTAGTGGCATATGACGTAAAGAAACTTGACTTGCCCCCAAGTGGTACAATTTATCTTATACTTAAAGAGTCTAGATACTTTATCAAACAAGTCAATTTTTTATTTGAGCAATTGCTTTATAAGGTTATATAATGTTATGCACCATATTCTAAACAAGAGAAAATATAATGTAATACAATGTTTGTTCTATATTGTTTGCTTGAAGTGAGAAAGATCTAGAAAGAGATGTGCATATAGCATTGAAATTCTAATTCCTAAAAGAAGAGTTTGGATTCAAAGTGTCTCCCCCTCTATATCTCCGCTCTCCTACTTTGTTTCCATGAGGATTTATGGCCTTCTGCCTTCAAAATTAAATAGAGACTAGAATTGATAATCAAGACCGATCTTGGCTAAATCTATCTCCTAAATCTGATCCAAATAAAGCACGCCACCATGCATATGAACTCTCAAATCATCATATTTTTGCATTGATACTCTGCCCAATAGAGTTTTTGACTAACAATATTAAAAACAACCATTTTAGGTGTAAAAAATATTATGATATATTTATATAGTTTTAATACTTGATATTTATGAGCTATACTTTTATATAAATTTTTGCATGAATTAATATACAAAATATAATAATCTTTGTTTACATAATTATTTGTTAACATCATTAGTCAAAAAATTAGTGGAAAGGATATTCTTACAAAAACATAAAAAATTAATAAGTATGCATATAAATAATAATTTTTTTGAAGATAAACATACAATAAACTATATTTGTAAGGATATATATACAAAAAAAATCCACTTAAATGAAATACTAATTTTTGAAGCACTCAATGCAATACCATTTTTTTTGACTATTCAAACATAGATACAACTATAAGTATATGATATAGGATGATAATTTATCTTAGTTGAGACTGATGCTATTAGAACCTCAGCGATATGTTGACTTGGTCAGCTCGATTGGAACCAAGCTGAGATAATGATTTAAGACTTACGATGGTAGTTGCAAACTGAATACTTGCCTTACCTACTTCACATTCTATATGCGTCCTGGAACTAATAGATAATAGCCCACCTCGGCTAGATAAGATAGAAGCAAAGTGGTCTACTGTGCATCTCCTGCTTGTATTTTCAAAAATGATCAGCCATTCCATCTATAAATAGGGGGCATGGGGACTTCTAGGTAAGCTCGTTGGCCAAACTCTCTCTTTTTCTTATTATTTTCTAGTGACTAACTTGAGCATCAGAAGGTCTCCACTAGAAATAACTTTAATAAGAGACTTGGTTTGCAAGTTCTTCTCATCTGTGCTAGATCAAACTCTAGCTATCCTAGAATCATAAACTCCAGCATTGGCTGGTCACCCATAAAAATAGATTAGCATTAGAAGAAGGGCTCAAGCCCATTTAGAAAAGAAAGATGAGTCAATAGCTATGAGATCTTGCAGAGAAGGATAAAATGCCTCATGGTGGTCAAATGGGGTGACATCTCGTCCAGCCGAGGTACAACCATTATCGACCAAGGCACCGCTTCAAATCGAGGTGCCATCTCCATGATTTAAGAATCAACCTCTACCCCCTTAGCAAGTTCAGGGTTTGGCCTCCGAGCAATTTAACCTGCTTATGCAATAAGTCTGGACTCTAACAGCTGCTATTCAAACCCTTCAGCAGGTGGCCACAATCCCTTAATCAACCATGAGTCAAGTGCCCCGGCGCAATAATAGCCTCACCACATCCCTAAAGTCCAAATCGTGCACAACAGAGCCGACATAGCCAGCTGAAGAGCCTAGAGTGGAGGCATTGAAAGTGCTCTCTAACTTCTTAGTTGAAAAAAAAAACTCCACCCTAGGGAGATCACCATCTTTGCTCTCCAAGCATTATATTGCTTGATATGCTAATGTGGATTGCAAAATGCATAAGCAGATTGAAGCACTTTGGGGTTAGACCTTGGCACAAGATGAAGAGGTTGGCTTCAATGCTGACCAACCCTTCAACAAAAAAATCATAGATGAGCCAATCCAGGCTAACTTCAAAATGCCATAGTTGAAAGCGTACGAGGGGACCACCAACCTACTCAATCATCTAGATAGTTTTAAAGCCCTCATGCTCTTACACGAGATGACTAACAGAATCATCTACCAAGCCTTCCCCTCCATCTTATGAGATAACTCGGTAATGGTATTCGAGCCTATAACTGAGCTTGATTCAGTCCTTCAAGCAATTGGGTTGGTTGTTCATCATCCACTCCGTCAATAGTTGACAACAACATCATGGGTCAGACTCATTGATAAATATTAATAGAGGAAAGAAGAATCCCTCAGAGACTATATGAGTTGCTTCAATGCAGTCATGCTGGAGGTGTCCAACCTAAACCATCCTAAAGTGGGGATTCATGAAGTGCCAATTCTTCTCCTTGGAGAAGAGATATCCAAGGGACTTCACTAGATGTTAGCTTGAGTAGAGAAGTGTGCTAATGCTAAGGAAGCTTATGAGTGACATGAAGGCTCACTAGAAAGCAAATCCATTGAACAAAAGGAGGAAGGTAAAGGGAAAAGAGATAAGTTGAGGTATGATGATCGATGAGAAAGAAGTTCAAGAAGATCTAGAACTCCCCCATGGGTTCACCGATCCAAGACACCACCTTGAGGTCAGCGGTCATGATCTCCACCGAGGCAGTTTGCCATATACACACCACTAAATACGCCAAGAGCTCAGATCCTAATGGAGATCAAGGATAATAGCTATCTACTGAGGTTGAGAAAGATGCATGTCCCACAAACTCGATGAGACCTGAAGAAGTACTATCTATACCATTGAGACTATAGGCATGATACTAAAGAATGCATTCAACTCCAGGATGAAATTAAGAAACTTTTTTAGTGTGGGTGCCTCCATAAGTACCTTAAAGATCGGCAAGAATGAGATGAGGCCCGATAGGTGCAACTTCGACTTGAATTAAACCTGAATAATCGATCCACTGTAGGCATCATAAACACCATAATTGGGGTGTGGGTTGGTGGCTGTACCAAATCTAATGAGCCGAGGAAAGAAGAGTTGTTAGCCAAGAAGCATAAAATCAAAGATGTCATCACTTTCTCTGAGGAAGATGCGCATGGAGTTTAATCCCCACATAATGATGCAGTCATTGTAACTTTAAATATAAACAATTATGATGTATATTGTATCCTAATTGATAATAAAAGCTCCATCAATATTTTATTTTATGATGCCTTCTCCAAGATGAATCTAACCTTGGATTGGTTGACAAAAATTCACTCCCTATTGGTCGGGTTCTCTAGAAGCGCAATTCCTATGAAAAGGGTCATCACACTTTCGGTGGTAGCTAGTTGGCCCCCAGAACATGCCAAAGTAGTGCAGCTCAACTTCCTCATTGTCAGGATCCAATTGGCATATAATGCAATCCTTGGTCGACCCAGTCCAAATACCCTCTGAGTCATGCTATTAACTTACAATCTACTGGTAAAATCCCCAACAAGATAAGGGGTCAGAGAAATCCAAGGGGATCAAGCACTTGCTCGACAGTGTTACATGGCAACTCTTCAAGAAGCCAAGTGACCTGAGGCTCTCCCAATTGAAGGGTTGGATCAATGTCAAGGATGAGCTAAGTGAGGAGTGTGGCGAACTAGTGGAGGACCTCATCTAAAAGCCATTGGAAGAAGTAAGAATCAATAGAATGGTACGGGTCAATTCTCAGCTAGATGAGGTAACTAAATATCAACTCATTTCCTTTTTGTAGAATTATGCCAATGTGTTCACCTTGGATATGCTCGACACTGACCTCGAGGTCATGGTGCACCAATTAAATATTGAACTTGGACACCAATCAGTCAAACAGAAGAAGAGAAGCTTCACCTTGGAGCATCAAAAAGACATCATCGAAGAAGTCGATAAGCTCATCAAGGCCAGATTTGTATGGAAGGTAATTTATCCCGAGTGGTTAGCAAATATAGTATTTATCAAAAAGACGAATAGGAAGTAGCAAATTGCATCAATTTCATTGATCTAAATAAGGCATGCCCTAAGGACAGCTATCCATTATCTTGGATTGACCAATTAGTGGATGCTACATTAAGATATCAGCTCCTCTCTTTCAGGGATGCCTTCTTCAGCTATAATCAGATTCAGATGGCATCTGAAGATGAGGAGAAAACTACTTTTATTACTGATCAAGGTCTCTTTTGTTATAGAATAGTACCATTGGATTTAAAAAATGCAAGGGCAATCTACCAAAGGCTAGTGAACCAGATTTTTAGAAATCAGATTGAAAAAAATATGGAAGTAATGTAGATGATATATTGGTGAAAAGTCAAAGTACTTATAGTCACATTGAAAAAAATATGGAAGTAATGTAGATGATATATTGGTGAAAAGTCAAAGTATTTATAGTCACATTGATGACCTTAGAGAAGCTTTCACCACCCTTCACAAGTATATGATGAAACTAAATGTTGCCCAGGTATGGCCACCCAAGAGAGGGGATGAATTGAATATTTCAAAAATTTAATCAAATTTACTTTTTAAATAATAATGTTCCTTAATTTAACTAAGTGATTATGACATGTTCAATATGTGCAGTAGTAGAAGCAAATGATCAAATAAACTAATTAAGCGATAAATAATTTAATGATAAGCAAGAATTAAAAGCAAGTCAACCAAGAAAAATAAAGAGCAATGGAAAGATAAAAGATGTAAAGAATAATAGCTATAAGCATAAGCACAAACATATAAATTTTATAGTGGTTCGGTGCCAAACTCAATACCTATATCCACTCTCCAAGTAAACCACTTAAAAATTTAACTATGATTTATAACTAGAATTATAGTCCAATTATTTTTTGAACTCGCAATCAAATTCAGTTGATTTTTTCTAACTCACCAACCAAAATTATATAAGATTATTTTTTAGGCTCATAATAATCAATCCAGTTGGTTTTTCTTGGATCATCAACCGAAACCTCAGAAGTAATTATTTTTCTCTAGGCTAATAATTAATGCTGATTGGTTTTCAAATAGGCTCACCAATCAAAACATTTTTGTCCAACTCAAGGCTTAGACCAATCCAAGTTTCTTTTCAAAAAAACTTGAAATACAATAAACCCAAAAATGAATATAAAAAATTAAGTTTAGAAAAATAAAATTCTTTAAAGAATCAGAAGAAGTCCAAATGATGATAGTTGATCGCTTAAATTCTTCTTGAATGCTTGAGTGATCGTGAGGTTCCTTGATTCTTGACTTGATTACTTTCTCACTTCAATTCACTCTTGCTCCCACTTGCTTGAGGATGATTTATAGTGAAAGAACAAATGATAACTCTGAAAACAACTCCCTCTCTTCTCTTTTCAGTTTACTTTTTTTGCTTTCTCAATGGACACTCAATAAACTCTCTAAAAGATATTTAATTCTTTTCTAAGGATTTTTTTTTATATCCTTAAAATTTTCTACCATTTTAAGTCATCTGGTATAGCTACATTTAGTGTTCTAGCCATTGAAAGTTATTGTGGATAAAAAGCTAAAATTCTAAAAAACTAGCCATTACAATCACTGGATCAGCTCAGTTTTTCTTTGAGTCGGCTCAGTTCCTTACTAGATTGACTCAAAAATCTACTAGGTCAGCTCAGTCTTCTGACTTAAAAAATCTAGCTTTTTGTCTTTCTTTTACTAAGACTGGATCGACTAAGTTTTCTACTGGATCGACTAAGCTATAGTAACTGGGTAAACTCAGTCCTCAGCCTTAAAAAATATGCATATTTTTCTCCATGAGTGGCCTTTTGACTTTAACTTTGAGGGCTTCTTTCATCTTAATTTTTATGGTCTTTTCCATCATTAAGGCTTCCAAAAACTTCTTATTTGAGTTTTATTTGAGCATTTGAAATTATTTTTTTCTTTTACTTTTCTTCTTTTGAAAAAATTTCTTCTATGGATAATTTCTTTATTTTAAGCACTTGAAGAGTCCTATATATATTCTTGAAATACATGATTAGTATTATTTATATGCAATATTTTAGAATCATCAAAATTAATCTTAGAATCAATACTAAACATAACCAATGCATGTTCGGGATGACATCAAGAAAATTTCATAATTTTATGGTCTTCTAGTTAGAAATTGAGGCAAATCTGGAGAAGATCTGGGCTGTCCAAGAAGTGAATCTACCTATGTTCGTTTAGGAGGTCCAGTGGCTCAAAGGGAAGGTAGCTGCACTGAAGCAATTTATTTTCAGATCGGCAAAGCAATGTCTTCCTTTTTTCAAAGTCCGAAAGTAGGCAAAGAATCTCCAATGGATCGAGGAATGCTAGATGGCCTTTAATGAACTAAAGAATTACCTCGGCTTGCCACCTCTTCTTAACATGCCCAAACTAAATGAAGAACTCTCTTTATACTTGGCTATCTCCCCTACAGCCCTTAGTTCAATTCTACTGCATGAAGAAAGAGGCTCCAAAAATCAATCCACTATATTAGTAAGGTCTTCCGCAATGCTAGATGAGGTACTCAAGGCTGGAAAAAGTAATTTATACTCTTGTTCGTACTTTCAAGCTCACACCATAATATTTCTATCTGACTAGTTGGTGAAGTCAATACTTCATCGATTTGATACTTCAAATCAGATTGCAAAGTGGTCCATAGAACTTTTAGAGTTTGAATAAGATACCAACCTCCACCCTCCATCAATGCATAGGTGCTCGCTGACTTCATCTTGGAATGCACCATTCTGGGAGAAGGTTTAGAGAGTCCCAAGTTAAGAAAAGAAGGAATCTTAGAATCATGGATATTATGTGTAGATGACTCATCATATTCCACTAGCTTAGGGGCCAACCTAGTCCTCGTCGGTCCAGAAGGGATGGCACTCAAATATGCCTTATAATTCAGCTTCTTGATCTCTAACAACGAAGCAAAGCATAAAGCACTTACTACTAGCTTATAATCACCAAGAAGCTAGACATGAAGTAGCTGAAGGTCTGTAATGACTCTCAACTCGTCATCAACCAAGTATGACGAGAGTTCAAACCTCGAGAGCCCAACATGATGAAATACTTGCAAAAGATCAGGGACAAGGTATCTTACTTCATTAGTCTTGACATTGAACAAGTTCCTAGATTAGGGAACACTATAGCAGACCAATTATTGAAACTTGCAACCCATGACTAGTTGACCTCCCCAAGGGTTCCTTATATGAAGTACTGGAAAAGAAGAGTAAAGCTGGAAGGATCCGATAATCAGGTATCATCATGAAGGAATACATTTGGCTGATCTTAAAGAAGCTCAAAAATTGAGACAACAAGCTCCACACTGTGTTTTTCAAAAATAAGCTTTACAAAAGGTCATTCTCACTATCATTATTGAGGTGCCTTCATCCTACCAAGGCAAATTATACTCTTCATGAGGTCCATAAGGGGATATGCAAGAATCATTTGAGAGGAAAGTCGCCGGCCTGCAAGACACTATGGTAAGGCTATTATTGGTAGACATTACAATAAGATGTGACTGGTCTTGTACAAAAATACGTTCGATGCCAGAGAAATGCCCACATTCAGCATCGATTTGCTACTCCATTGACGTCAATAGGAGCACCCTAACATTCATGCAATGGAAAATGAATATCCTTGGACTATTATCACAAGCCTCGAGTGAGCGTAAGTTCCTCCATTTCACCATCGACTATTTCACCAAATGGATTGAAGTCAAATCATTAGTCTAGATTATAGAAGCTTGGGTATGAGACTTTGTCTAAAAAGCTATCATTTGCTAGTTTGGTCTACCTCGTATTATCATCATTGATAATGGTCAGCAATTCAGCAATGCTCGATTCAGATATTTCTATAGAGAATTCAGCATCACTCATCGCCTTAGCTCGGTAAGTCAACCTTAGACCAATGACAAAGTCAAGGTGACCAATAGACCACTCCTACAAGGCTTGAAGACAAGGTTGGACTGAACCAAGGGGTTATGAACAGATGAGCTCTATAGCGTGTTGTGGGCATACCAAGCTACCTAGCACATTACCGTTAGAGAGATGCCCTTCAACTTGTCCTTCGGAATTGAAGCCGTAATTTTTCTTGAGATCGATCTCCTATTAACTCGGGTGGAGAGCTTTGATGAGTACCACAACTCAAAAGATTTTTGAGCAAATCTAGACCTACTTGAAGAGGCCAGAGAACAAGCCCGAATCCAAATGGTGCCATATAAATGCAAGGTGGTGCAAAAAAGGAGTTTTGGATCAGCAACATACTTCTACAATAAGTCGAGGTGTCTCGACCAACTAATCAAGGAAAGCTGATGCCAAACTAGGAATATCCCTATCAAGTCGAGAAGGTCATCCACCTTGGAGCATATTGACTAAAGCATCTGGGTGGAAGCCCGATTTCTCAAACTTGGAATACTAAAAACTTATGAATGTACTATCAATGATGAAGATATCATTTCTAAATAATATATTTCAAAATAAAAGTTCTTGCATTTAATTTTTATAGATTTTGCAAAAAATTGGCCAGCTAATCCTAAGATCTTGATTGGTTAAGAAGCGAGGAATAACCCCATAAGAGGACCCTTAGAAGGATAGTTCAGCCTTCAAGGCTGGTTGATCCTAAAATCTCAGTCAGTCAAGAAGCTAGGGATAACCAAACAATAAGATCCTCGAGAGGACGACTATCCAATCAAAGTCGATCGATCTCAAACCCTTGGTCGGTTGAGAAATAATGGATAATCCCATAAGAGGACTAATGCTCGTCGTTATAGCACTAAAGATAATATTAAACTGATCCTACTATTGGTTAAAATAGTAGTGGTCGAATGTCGATTTTCTTAGCAATTGTAGGCTAAATTACGTTCAATTTTAAATTTAAAAAAATAAAATTTTAAATTAATTTTTAAAGTAGAAGTTTAAAGAAGTAAATTAAAGAAAATTAATTTAGATATAGCAAATTAAAATAAAATAAAATAAATATTAATTAATTAAAATTTAAAAATTAATTAAAGATATTCTAGAATTTTGAATTTATCTTTAGCATGATTATGATAATTCTTTTTAATATAAAAATTTATATTTAAAAATTTTATTATGATTATAATTTATTTTTTTAGGACATGAATCATATCTCTTGATCATGATCCATCCCTATAGAATCATAAATTATTCAATACTTTAATTCTTAATATGATTTTAATTACTTTTTTCTAAAATAAACTACTAAATTGAGTACTAACTGTATCTTTCGATCAAAACCCATTCTAATAAATATAATCTATTTAGATTTTAATCAATAATAAGCATATTAACATCAAATCTCACGCATGAAGAATAAAATTTAAAACTGAGCAAGAGAATATATTATTTATTATATAAAAAAATATAAAAGATAATAAAAAGAAAAATATAAATGATTTGCTCACTTTAGGCAACTTCAAACTCCTCGGATAAAGAAAAAGAAAAAAATAGAAAGAAGGAAGAAGAAAAAAGAAAAAAAGAGAAAGAAGAGAGGAGAGAGAAGAGAGGAGGCCTGGAAAAGGCTTGGAGGGCCTCTATAAGCTGCTTTTTGGAGAAGAAAAAAGAAGAGAGAGGGGGAGAGGAGAGAGGAGGGCTCAGAGGCCACTGCCCCTACCCCCCCCGGAGCTGTGCCATAGGGGGTCTTTTATAGGAAAAGAATGGAGCTCAAGAGTTCTTTTCAAAGTCTAATTGGAGTTTATCAAATTCCCACTGCCCAATGAATTCTGGCTATTGATTTGATATCAATTAGTTCAAAACCAACCAAAAACCATCACTTAGCTCAAAATTAATGCCCAGATCATCAGATCACCTTATCGGGCCATTTTCGGCCATTAGATGACACTTGAGAAGGACTAGATCAACCAAAAGAATTTAAATCTGGTTGGGAGCTATTCCAGCCATCGGATCTTGCTGTGGATCTCTCACTACCATCCGATCGCACCATTATTCGTGGGTCACCATTGTTGGATACGAGTTGGAGCTCCCCTGGCTGTTGGATTTGGTGCAAAACATGACATCGACCATTGGATCGCGTAAATTGCCAGCGCCCACCTATGCACCATGGTAGATCGGTCCATTATTCTCATGGACCGCATGATAATTGACGCCAGGATGATGTCATGCACCGAGGAAACTAGGCTAGGTTTACATGGGCCGAAGGCACGTGGGCTGCGAGCGCATTGGCACGCTAGGTCGTAGGCCAGGCTACAGGCTGGGCTGACTTCATTCTTTTTTTATTTTTATTTTATTTATTTTATTTATTTCTTTCGGCCTTTGTTTAAGCTCTAATTTACTTTAAATTTGATTTTTTTTAATCTGTAAATCGAGCTCTTTTTATTGGTGAGTTTCTTTCCTGCAAAACATAATAAAGCATTGATTCTTAAAGAATAAAGCTTAATTAATTTATATTTTTGTGTTTCTTTTTGGAATATTTATAGTACTTATCAAGGACCCTCGGTAGGATGGCTCATCCAGTCAAATCTAGCCAAGCTTAAGACCTCGATCGATCAAGAAGTGAGGGATAACCCCTTAAGAGGATCCTTGGAAGGATGGTTTGATGATCCCAAAACCTTCATTAGTCGAGAAGTGAGGGGTACCCCATAAGAGGACCCTTGGAAGCACGGTTCATCTAGTCAAAGCCAATTAAGCCTAAGACCTCGATCAATTAAGAAGTGAGAGGTAACCCCATAAGAGGACCCTCGAAAGGATAGTTTGGCCTATCAAGACTGGTTGATCTCAAAATCTCGTTAGTCAAGAAGCGAGGGATAACCCCATAAGAGGATCCTTGAAAGGATGGCTTGTCCAGTCAAATCTAGTCAACCCTAAGACTTCGATTGATCGAGAAGCGAGGAGTAACCATATAAGAGGACCCTCAGGAGGATGGCTTGTCCAGTCAAAGCTAGTCGAGCCTAAGATTTTGGCTGATTGGGAAGTAGGATAACCCTATTAGAGGATCCCCAAGCACATGACCCCTAATATGAGCATTGGTCAAGCAAAAATCCTTGCAAAGAATTTTGCTTAATCAAGATCAACTTGGAGTTCTCGGTTCAAACCAACTTGGAAAACCTGGTTGCCCAAAAAGCTAAGAACAACCCTGCAAGCAAATTTTGAATGATAGTGAGCCAAGATCCGAGGTGAAAAGCTAAGGTACAAGGATGGAGGATGGAATTACCAACTAACGGTTTGGCTCAGCATCTTCTAGTAGGGTCCAATATACCCTAGTTAGTAAGACTGGTTCGAAAAAAAAAACATGCACTAATCAAAGAATAATAAAGAGAATTTGGCAAATAACATTACTTTATGAGGAAAGGTACTTGCATTAAAATTTTTAAAAATATGTACAATGAAGGTTAAATGAACCAAGTTTGGGAAGCTGAACTAAGATTACAAAAAGGAAAAGTAAGAAAAAGAATGCATGTGCCTCGGCTAGAGGAGCACCCTCATATAGATGGTGTGGTGCTCCCAAGCCTTGGAAGGCTACAAGAGGAGCTAGGGTGTTGGCTCTGAGAAGACTAGGACAGGTGTGATCCTAGGGCTAGGATAGAAGTTATCCTAGGATAGAGATGGTGTGTAGCCTTCCACGAGCTTGAGATTCAGGTGTTGAGAATCTTGAGGGACTTGGTTGATGCTTCGGAGATCTGGAACATAAGGTGGAGAGAGAAACCAAAGTTGAAAAATGAAGACTGCAGAGAAGGACTTTTTCTGTAGGTTAGTTGGCTAAGTCTTAGTGGATAGGCCAAACAGAAAGGTGCATTTAGGACTGCAAGCATGGCATGCAACTAGATTGATTCAGTCTAAGCCGATCTAGCCTCAGATTAGTCGGCTCAGTGCTGAGACTGAACCGACTCAGTGCGTGGACAGAGTTACGTGGAGGGTCTGTTTGAAGCTAGGATAGAAACTTATCTTAGGGGGTCTTAAGGTCTGATTTGAGAAATCTTAAGGACGCTAACTCATATATGAGTCGAGTTTAGATCCAGGAGATGAGAGCATGTGAGACATGGGTGTACATGGGTTTGATAAGTGCTTTCATGTATTGTATTAGCCTAGAAAATTTTTTGAGCTGGGGTTTATTAGGGTTCATATGTAGGAACCCTAGGATATATAAACCTGGTATTGTAACTTTTACAATAAAAGAGTGGAATACAATTAAGCTTTTCTTCCTAACTCTCTCTCTTCTCTCTGGTTCCAACACTAAAATCCTAGACTCCATCATCTTCTCTCTTTTTTCTTAGATCTTCTTCAGTTTGCTAGATTAACACTAAAGTTCATGCAAGAGATCACTTCTACAGCTGTGGTTCCAAGCAATCATAGGTACAATAGTTGGTATCAGAGCTCGATTGAGTGTGAAGGAGGAAGAAGATCAGGTTTCAATAGAGATCAGTAGTGAGGTTCAGATCTAAGGCTTTTCTCCTGGCTTCATGAAGAAGAAAGTGATCTAAGGGCTGTTGTCCATTATTCCTAGTCAAAACAATTTTCAAATCTATCTGTTAGCTATTTTTTATTGGGTTTGATCATGGAGAATAGCAGATTAGAGGTAGGTTTAGAGAAGTTTGATGGTAAAGAAAGTTTTACGATGTGGAAGATTAGGATGAAGGATCTGCTGATTCAGATGAGATTAGATTCGACATTGGAGGATAGGCCAAAGGAGATGATAGATAAGAAGTAGAAGTCCTTAGAGAAAAGGACATGTGCCACGTTTAGGACTTGTCTGATGGATGAGATTTTGTATGGTGTATTACAGAAGAAGATACCCAAGGATTTATGATTGAGGTTACATCAGTTGTATATGAAAAAAAATATGCAATAAATTGATGCTGAAAAAATAACTATACAGCCTTCGGATGTAAGAGGGCGAGGATGTTGCGGGGCATATTCAGCAGTTTGACTGGATGAGCATGGACTTGCTTAACATAGGGGTGGATCTCGAAGAGGAGGATAAAAATTTATTGCTGCTATATTCAATATCCGTGAGTTTCGATCTGTTGGTGACTACACTATTGTATTATAAAGAGATACTAGTGTACAAGAAGATCGTATCGGTACTAAGATTCAACAAGCAGCGAGAATAGATGATGAAGAGAGAGATCTTTCAGAAGGATTTTATGGTTTTAGAGAGGCCTAGGAAAGAAAAGAAGAAGGATATACAGAGGGGCATCAAGGGGTCCAAGAGATGTTTCAAATTTGGTGAAGTAGGGCACTTTAAGTTGAGAATGTCCACCTTGGAAGAAGTGCAAGGAAGGAGAAAAATCGAAATTCATTAGTTTAGTCAGTGAAAGTAAAGAGTCGGATGAGCTCTTGGTAGTCTCAGAAGATCCTGTGGGGTGCAGTGTATCTGAGATGGCTTCGGAGGGATTTGCAGAGCACAGAGGGTTCGAAGAAGCAGCGGCAGGCCTAGCAATGCAACGTTGGATGGTTGACCTCAGATGGCTCGAATACAAAGTCAGCTTCTGCAGCATCAAGGGGACTTCAATTTTAGATGGAGCACCAGATTGACGTGGCTTCACAGATGGAGGAAGAAGTGACCCGAGTTCAGAGCAGAGGAATGTAAAGGAAGGTGATATATTCCGGCACCAGTGTCGGAGCTGTACAGATCCAGGTGGAGTGGATTGTGCAGAAAGGCAGGCATGGCTCTGAGAGGATTATGTTAGGTAGAGCATCAGGATATGCATTGAGTATCGATACAAGAATGCTGCATGATCTCCAAAAAAATCCAAGATAATCAATGCGGTTGTCAAGCAGAAAGATATCTATAACTCTAAAGATGGTGCAGAAGAGCAAGCCAAGATCTTCAGCGGTAGAGGCGGTTATCCCAAAGGCCTCAAAGAGAGCTCAATAGCTGAAGAAGAATGGTGGTGGCAAGGTGAGCATAAGAAGCTGTTAGGACATGCAGGGATAGCAGTATCGTGCAGAAGGATGTTGCCAGGTATAGCAAGACTTGGGCACACCAAGATGGAAATTATAGATGGTGTGGTGCTCCCAAATGTTGGGAGGCCATGGGAGGAGCAAGGATGTTAGCTCCAGGGGGACTAAGACAGATGTGGTCCTAGGACAAGAACAGAAGTTATCTAGGATGGAAGCAGTATGTAGGCCTCCACAGACTTGAGGTACAGGTGTTGAGGATCTTGAGGGACTTGGTTGGTGCTTCGAAGATTTGAGATATAAGATGGAGCAAGAAACTAAAGTCAGAGAATGAAAACTATAGAGAAGGGCTTCTTCTGTAGGTTAGCCGGCTCAGTTAGAAACTAGATCAGCTAAGTCTCAGTGGATAGATCAAATAGAAAGGTGCATTCGGAACTGCAAGCACGACACACAACTGGATCGGCTCAATTTGAAACTGAGCCAACCCAGTCTTAGGTTAGCTGGCTCAGTGCTGAGACTGAGCTGGCTCAGTGCGTGGGTAGAGTTACGTGGAAGGTCTATTTGGGGCTAGGATAAAGACTTATCCTAGTAGTCATAAGGCATGGTTTAAGAGGTCTTAAGGAAGCTAACTCATGTATAGATCAAATTTAGATCCAGGAGATGAGAGCATATGAGACATGGGTGTACATGGGCTCGGTGAGTGCTTTCATTTATTGGGTTGGGCTATGGAAGTTTTTAAGCTGGAGTTTATTAGGATTCTTGTAGGAATCCTAGGATATATAAATTTGGATATTGTAATTTTTATAATAAAAGAGTGAAATACAATTAAACTTTTCTTCCTAACTCTCTTCTCTCTAGTTTGAATACTAAAATCTTAAACTCCATCATCTTCTCTCTTCTTTTTTAGATCTTCTTCAGTTTGCTGGATTAACACCCAGGATCATGCAAGAGATCACTTCTATGGTTGTGGTTCCGAGCAGCCGTAGGTACAACACCTCATCGGCTTGGCTTGTAGCAACATCAATCCAATCATTCACCTCCTCAGTAGTAGTGGCTTCCTTTTGAGCAACCCCGAAGATCTTGTACACCTCGAGGGTTGGGTTGGGGAGGTGGTTCAATCCAATGTCATCATCATCGTCATCAGATAGAAAGAAAAGGTCCAAGTTGGGGTAATGACCTACAACCCTAGCTTGACACTCTTGGATGATGATCGTATAGAATTCCATAACAAACTCGACTTTCTCATTTACGAACTCTTTTGAAGCTTGGAAGTCCTCCATTTCCAAGCTGCCCTCGTTGCCTCAGTCTCCACCTTAGTAGCCTTAGCCTCAGCAGCCATGAGCTTCTTCTCAGACTGCTTTAGTACCTCTTTTAGGTGCCCAACCTTTGCCCCTACCTCAATCAGGATGGCCTGAGCTTTCTTCTTGGCCCTCTCCACCTTGAGGGCCCTCTCCTCAGCTGTGTCCACCTTCTTCTAGACCTAGGCCATCTCTAACCTTGCCACCTTGGCTACATTAAGAAAGTGTTTCAGTTGATGGACAAGCTGCAAGAGAAGCAAGGGAAGAATGAAAATTAGCTGACCCGACCTAGATAAATAGTTCAAATATAGAGATTGTCGTTACTCACTCGGACAAAGGAGTCATATGCATCGATTTGGTGAAAGCTGAAGCCCAACTCCTCCAACATCCTCGCATCAGCTACAAGAAGGATCTCAAGTAACTCCCCAGCTTCCTAGCATGGAGTCTGATGAGGGTCGAACCGTGTTGATTCATAGCCCCTACTCAGCCTCGGTAGGGGCTGTAGCTGATGCTGAGCTGGATGCACTGGGAGTTGATTGAGAGGCCTCCTCATCTTGGGGGGTCGAAGAAGCACCAAATTAGGATGGGAGTGCTGCCCTAGGTGGGAGAACCTTCATCGAGTTGACCACTATCACGTTAGATTCAGGGGAAGGGGCCACCATAGATCTTCAAGATGAGGCCTTGGTCGAGCTTAGGATGCCCCCAGTAGTTGGAACATTGGCATGTGTGTGCTTTGATGACTCCTCGATGGCAATCGAGGCCCTCTTCTTCTATGCCGCCTCTCTCCAGTTCTTCAGTCCTCATCCCTAAACCAAGGTATACATGTTAGTATAGACAAAAATTTTGGAAATTAGGATAGAAAACTCATATGAAATTAAGGATAAAGGCATTCGCCTCATGGGTCGATCTGGCTGAGATCGACATTGCATACGATTGGCTCAGATAGCAGCTCTTTCAGGGGAAGAACTTTCTGCCTAAGCAAAGTCTTCTTATCTTAGTGCTCGACATCACCTAGTGTCGGGGCTCAGATTATCGACTGCCAAGGTCAGCCTTATGGAGAAAAGCCCCAATACTTGGGACCAAAAATAAAGAAAAATCTCTTCTTTCAGCCATAGACAAGGGAAGGAGTACCTCGGATCATGGCATGCCTTCTCTGAGGTGATAAGTACCACTAGTTACTCTATGTTAGGTGCCTCTTAAAAGTAAAAAATGTTCAAAAGAAAAGGATGGAAGGTCAGACACTGACCAAAAGGCAGTGGGCTATAAAATCTATAATAAACCACCACGAGTTCAGCACTACCAAGCTCGAGGCGATCTCAAGGGATCAAAAAAGATGAACAAAGAAGGGATGAAGGGATAGCCTCAAAATGGCTCTAAGGGTCTTCTTATAGAGATAGAGCGAACATTGTGGCAGATCGCAAATCCTACCACTCAACTGGATGCTTCCAACCAATACTCGGCTATGATTTAGAACTGAGCTCAAATCAGCTCCAAATCCTCAATGCGAAGGATGGATTCAAAGTGCCTGGGACCAAGGACTTCTTCGTCTTCGACCTCAGACACCTCAAAGTCATCCTTCGAGGAAGAGGATATCTCTCGGCTCTAAGATGATTCTTGGTCGAAGGACCAACTCCCGACCAAGCCAAGAGCACCGCTCTATAGGACCATGGTACTGGTCAGATACCATATTGCGGACAACCTATACCTGCATGGACCTGAGGAGAGCAGCAATGGATCCCTCTTTATTCGAGTCTATGGTGAACCAGACTCTCTAAGGGATAGCAAATACCAAACTTGTGATGCTATGATGGGGCGTCTCCCTCTTCCTAGCCCTATGGCATCTAGGACTTGAGGGAGATGCCCCCTACTCTAGGGTTTCTTCAAGAAACCTCGGGTGGCAACCCTAGAAAAGAGAGAGAAGAGATTGAGGGATGATAAGAGCATGATGTTGTCGTTAAAATATTATATTTATTAGTTTAATTCTGACTTCTTAAAATAATTAAAAATAAGTAGTGAATCGGATCGAATCCATAGAGAAGGTAGTATTTTAGTTTTAAAATTTTTGATTTTTATAAAATTTTTTTTAAATAGAATTAAAATCAAAAAATAAAATTATAAATAAAAAATAAAAATTAAAAGATACAGAAAATTAAACTTGGTACTAAGATCTACTAGTTAGATCATAGCTTCTACTTATAATAAAATTAAAGAGCAATAAAATTAAAGTATAAAAATTTAAAGAGCAAAAAAATAAAATAATAAAAATAAAAGACTAAAATTTAAAGAGCAAAAAATAAAATTTATATTAATTAAAATTTAATTTAAATTTTAAAAATATGAAATCTAAAAAGAGCAGAAAAGAAAGAAAAATTAGAAAAAAAGGTGATCTCGATCTCGAATCGGCATCGGCGTAAAGATGGCATAGGAGATAGCTCTACTTCATAACATCTGTTGTCTTGAAGTAGCCTCTAATCCAAGCATGGCTTCTACCCAGGACTGTAGCTTTTTCTTGACTGAAGATAACTTGATTTGAAGGCCTAGGGTGGAGGGGAGGAATAAGTGCTATTAGCCAATATGGGACTAAGATAGTGTTTGATCGGCAAAATATAAAGAAATTTTATGAAAAATTAGATTAAAAGAGCCCTTGAATGAATTCTGTGCAGTTCCATGAGTTCTAGCCTTCAGATCTTGATTAATCGATCCCAAAATCATCAAAAATCGAGTTTTACAAGTCCAGACCAAGTCAGATTAAATTCTGACCATTGGATCAAGCTTGATGGAGCATTTTCGGCTATTGGATGGAAGACTGGATGTTTGAATTGCTATTGGGTGCTCTGTCAATCATTGGATCGCAGTCAACAACTTTCGAAGCCATCCGATGGTGATCTAGCACTGTTTGGATCCGAATCAGAATAGGAGAAGCCCACCATTGTCTAATCTTGATTTGGGCAAAATCTGACTATTGGATCATCACCTAGAGCCTTTGAAATCATCAGATCATGTGCTGGAACTGATGAAATTCAAATCAAGATAGGATAACTCCATAACCATCCGATCTTGACCATAAACAACTACAACCACACGATCGTGCCTTTACTGTAGCTATGGACCGTATGGACCGAGTGTACCAAATGCCACAACCAATCACTGCATGCCTTGGCCTATGAAATTACGATTTTGCTCCTATACGTTATGATGAATTTTCTGTAAACTCTTTAAGGGTCTTGGTCCACCACGTGGCATCCTGCGATTGGGTGCCTTCTGTTGAGCTGGTGGTCCATGCTTAGTTTCATGGATCAACGGGTCGACTCTTATGGCTGAGCCCGCTTAGACGGTGCATCGGCTGAGCTGGGATGCTTAGACTTGGCTAGGTGCATCGGCTTGGCTAGATGAGCTGGCTGAGCCGAATTAATTAATTTTTTTTCTTTAAAAATTCATATCGGATCCATTTTAACTCTGTTTTATTTCAAACTTATTTCGTTACAATAAAAAAAAATGAACTCTTTTCATTGATGAAAATATTTTCTAAAAATAATAAATAAAAATATTTAATTCTTAAAAATAAAATAAATTAATTAATAAATTATTATTTTTAATGGTGTTTTTATGGTACTTATCAAGGGAGAAAAGCTCTATTGTATTCTTTTCTTTCAAAAATATATAGTACAATAGATTTATATACCTTAGATTTTTTATATGAATCTTAATAAATTCTAGCTCAAAAACTTTTCTAGCCTAACCCATAGATGAAAGCACTACCCAAGCCCAAGTCTTGCACTCTCATCCTATGGACTTAATGTAACACCCCACCCCTAATTAAACATGGGTGACGGTGCTACACCCCGCCCTTATCGAAAGGTTAAGAAGATTTCTACATCATAATTATGCTGAACTATAAGATCATTCAATAATCTATTTTCAATTAAGCTGAATAATCCATTAATCAACAACATAAGCATTTCAAATAAATTCTCTTGACTTGCTAATAATCATTATCTCCACTCACCTTAATTGGTAATTGAACTACCTTGCTTTCTAGCTCATCCCAAAGTACTCTTTGAATTTTCTTTTCCTTCCCTATCGAAATGATATACACTGATTAACATAGTTTCACACTATTCACATCTAAAATTAAGCATGTTTTGTTTGTAGGCTGACTTCTTAAATCTTTTTAGCTTTCATTTTTATTCGATACTGCTTACCTTGCTTAAGATTAATTAGACTTTTTAATATAGCTCGATGATTAAATCAATCTATTTTTATCTTGCTAGGGTTAGGTAATTCTCAGTACTAACCCAAGGATTTTTAATAAATCAACTCATGTTTAGTCCATCATCTATTCCAAAATCTAGTTATCATAATTTTAGTATATTTGCTAAAATATTCTAGACAGATTTATAATTCAAGCCGCTAATCATAAATTTTGACTTACTAAGCTCTCCCATTTAGTAATAAAGATTGAAGTTTTAATTTAAATCTAGCTTGGAGATTGAAATTCTTACCTCAACTGACTTAATTCTGCTACTACAAAACCAGCTTCTCTCTTTTTCTAACAATAGCAACCTTTTTTTTTCTCTAATCAGTTTATAATGAATTCATTCCTTTTCCAACAGAGTTTCTCTTGATTTCTCATTAAAGAACCTTCCTTCTCTAGCTCTCTTCCCTTCCCTTTCTTCTCTGCTTAACTTTAGAACTCAGAACAACCATCACAGGAATTGAGGCTTTTATTTTTGAAAAAAGAATAAACTAGGAAGAATCTTGCTATGTGTCATCCCAATAAAACTCCATCTACTTTCCTGCTTAATAGGTGTTATTCTGATAAATTTCCAACTATTAGTTAATGCTCTCAAGCTGCTCAGTCATTTTCTGAAAAATTATTTTAAAATTACAACTCAAAACCTTCTCGGTTAAAACCTACTCCCATGAATTTTTGTGATTGGGATTGACACCTTAGAGAAAAAAGGTTGACACCCCAACACAGGTCAGCCTCCAGATCATCCCTTTCCTCAAATAGGTCATCCCTCTGGTCGTCCCATAGATCGACCCTCACACAAAAGTGTCGACCCCTCGTCGTGCCACCACAAAACTTCTTGAAAACCCCTCTCTATTTTTCTAAGACAGTGTCGACAACTCTTGAAGAAGTGTCGACCCCTTCTCCTAGATTTCAAAAATTTTAGTTGTATTAAGTTAATATCCTTATTTATTTTACTCTTCATTAACTTTAAAATATAAATATAAATAAGGAACACCCCCCAATTTGGAATCAATAAAAATATCAAAAAAATTAAAATTCTCAAGAATAGAATATCAAAACTTGGGTTTTAACTCAAATTTTTCAAAATCCGAAATTTTTAAAACTTTCCTCCTTTAGAATGAATAGATTAAAGGATTTCAACATTCATTAAAATTCATCTTGAGACTCACCAACACCTAAGAATCAATTATCGCCAATTTTGATCTTAAGAAAATTCATATTTTATATAGCTCTTCAGATATGTGCTACTTTCAGACTTAGAAAATTTTCAGGACTCAAAATGATAGATAGCCACAATCTGTGCTCGAATAGCTCAAACATACTATAAATAAACTACTACACCACACATATACAAACATAAATCTTTTAATTCTATTATTTTATTGGTCCAGGATGTTACATTCCACCTTCCTTAAAATAAATTTCATCCTTGAAATTTCAACTTTTTACTTCAAGTAACTTTTAAGTTTCAATTATGATATTACTATATATTCATTATTCAATCAACTTATGCTTTTGATAGAATCCCACTTAGAAATAATTTCAACCCCTTATCAAGGTTTTTCACAATCATGAATCTTACCTTAAGTATTCAACATAACAATGAAAACTAAAACATGTATGAACTACTTTTAAGTTTCTCAAAATAGTAGTATGCCCCATTGGGAATAAGCCATATAACAAACCATGCTATACCAACATAAGTTCCTTTTCCAGCTACCATCGCTGTACCCCTTTCATAAATGCAGATAAGTAGTATGTCTATGGATATGGTGTAAATGAGCTCTACTGAGCTCATGCATTGCTAAACCCCACTGGGCATTCAAAATGCAGACTATGGAGGTGCTAGCTCATGCCAATGCAAATGCTCATGTAATACAAGGATGCACCCCATAGGTTGATCACTCATATGGATAATTTTTTTCAAAAATAAAACAAGCTAAAATTCCCAAAAGCTGAATAGTAAGAGCTAATAATTTTAATCCCTGCTTTTATGTTTGTACAAGTACATATATAAACTGAAGGATACCAAAGCTAATTACTTTTCAAAGTAAGTTATTTTCATAATGAAATACAATAAATAAAACACCAAGGGTAGAAATGAAAACCACTCACCTCAATAGGCTACTAGCTAAATAGGCTTATTTAAAGCACCTTTTCAACGCTTTTCTTTTTCTATATCATCAATATATACCGATTAAACTCGTATCATGTGATTCAAAATCAGAACTGCACATCTTTGCTTTTATACTCTTATTTTAGTCTTTCAATTATTTCCTTCCACTTACTCTTGCTTACTTTAGCTTAGGTTTAAATAAACTTCAACCTAACTTATACATTCCAGGCATTTAG
Organism: Cocos nucifera; assembly: GCA_006176705.1. NCBI lineage: Eukaryota > Viridiplantae > Streptophyta > Magnoliopsida > Arecales > Arecaceae > Cocos > Cocos nucifera. The sequence continues at coordinate 594,361 of QRFJ01000001.1, read as the reverse complement.
TTCTGTTTTCCTTCTCATATTTAGTTTTAGATTCAACTGATCATGTTTTCAATTCATTGCTAAACCATTTAAATAATTTTAGCTCTATAAGTAACATAATTCAACCTCAAATCTGAATTCAAACTATATACTTTAACTTACTAACTCCCAAATCATTTCTTATGCCACTGATTATAAACTTTTGTTTACTTCTGATTATAAAACTTTACTCATATCATCCATTAAACTTTGATCATCTTAATAAACTATTAACCTTTGGCTTATCTTAATAAACCATTAATCTTTGCTCTGATACCAAAGATGTAACACCCCACCCCTAGTTAAACATGGGTGACGGTGCCACACCCCATCCTTATCTAAAGGTTAAGAAAATTTCTAAATCATAACTATGCTGAACTATAATATCATTCAATAATCTATTTTTAGTTAAGCTAAACAATCCATTAATCAACAATACAAGAATTTCAAATAAATTCTCTTGACTTGCTAATAACCATTATCTCCACTCATCTTAATTAGCAATTGAACTACCTTCCTTTCTGGCTCATCCCAAAGCACTCTTTGAATTTTCTTTTCCTTTCCAATCTAATTGATATACACTAATTAACATAGTTTCACACCATTCACATCTAGAATTAAGCATGTTTTGTTTGTTGGCTGACTTCTTAAATCTTTTTAGCTTTCATTTTTATTCCATGCTGCTTACCTTGCTTAAGGTTAATTAGACTTTTTAACATAGCTCGATGATTAAATCAATCTATTTTTATCTTGCTAGGGTTAGGTAATTCTCAGCACTAACCCAAGGATTTTTAATAAATCAACTCATGTTTAGTCCATCATCTATTCCAAAATTCAGTTATCATAATTTTAGTATATTTATTGAAATATTTTAAAAAGATTTATAATTCAAGCCGCTAATCATAGATTTTGATTTACTAAGCTCCCCCATCTAGTAATAAAGATTAAAGTTTTAATTTAAATTTAGCTTGGAGACTGAAATTCTTATCTCAACTGGCTTAATTCTACTGCTACAGAATCAGCTTCTCTTTTTTTCGAACAACACCAACCTTTCTTTCCTCCAATCAGTTTACAATGAACTCATGCCTTTTCCAATAGAATTTCCCTTGATTTCTCATTAAAGAACTTCCTTCTCTAGCTCTCTTCCCTTCCCTTTCTTCTCTGCTTAACTTTAGAACTCAGAACAACCATAACAGGAACTGATAGCTTTTATTTTTGGAAAAAAAATAAACTAGGAAGAACCTTGCTATGTGTCATCCCAACAAAAATCCACCCAATTTTCTGCTTAACAGGTATTATTCAGATGAATTTTTAGCTATTAGTTAATATCCTAAAGTAGCTCAGTTATTTCCTAAAAAATTATTTTAAAATTACAACTTAAAACCTTCTTGATTAAAAACTACTCCTACGAATTTTTGCAATTAGGGTGGACACCTTAGAGAAAAAGGATCAGCACCCCAACACAGGTCAGCCTCCAGATCATCTCTTTCCTCAAATAGGTCGTCCCATAGGTCGACCCTCACACAAAAGTGTCGACATCTTGCAGGCAAGTGTCGACCCCTCCTTGTGCCGCTACAAAACTTTCTGAAAATCCCTCTCTATTTTTCTGAGACAATGTCGACAACTCTTGAAGAAGTGTAGACCCCTTTCCCTAGATTTTAGAACTTTTAGTTGCATTCTCTGCTCACAGCTTTACTCAATACTCTACTTATTTACATGTAAATAAGTAGAGTTAATGTTCTTATTTATTTTACTTTCTATTAACTTTAAAATATAAATGTAAATAAGAAACACCCCCCCATTTGGAATCAATAAAAATAACAAAAAAATTAAAATCCTCAAGAATAGGATATCAAAACTTGGATTCTAGCTCAAATTTTTCAAAATCCGAAACTTTTAAAACTTTCCACCTTCAGAATGAATAGGTTAAAGGATCTCAATATTCATTAAAATTCATCTTGAGACTCACCAACACCAAGGATCAATTACCATCAATTTTGATCTTAAGAAAATTCATATTTTATATAGCTCTCCAGATAGGTACTACTTTCAAACTTACAAAATTTTTAGGACTCGAAATGATAGATAGCTATAATCTATGCTCAAATAGCTCAAACATACCATAAATAAACTACTACACCACACATACACAAACATAAATCTTTTAATTCTATTATGTTGCTGGTCCGGGATGTTACACTTAATCTAAGTCCAAATCTTGAATTAATCACCTTAAGACCTCTCAAACTAGGTCTTAAGAAATCTAGGATCAAATATGACCCAAAATCCAAACAGAAATCATGCATAGATTTGTTCCCGTAATTGAGGTCGACCCCTGCTGAGATTGAGTCGACCCCTTTAGATGAAGTCGACTTTTACAGGGGATGGGGTCGACTCCTCTACGTACCAGCCTAAAACACTACTCTCTATTTGGCTATTCCTTTGAGACAGAGTCAACTCCTCCGCCTCCTAGATCTAAGTCGACTCCTCTCAAACTGGAGTCGACTCCTTTATGTGCTGGCTCTTTTTTTTTTTTAGATTCTCTTCATCTATTTTTCAAGGCTTAAGAGCACCACACTAACTCCTACAATTTTCATCTTGGTGCCCCCAAGCCTTAGCAAATCAGGTAATATTCTCTTGCATGATCCTGCTATCACTGCGTGTCCTAACAGCCTCTTATGCGAACATCCTTGCCACTGCCAATCTTCTTTAGCTTCTGACTTCCTTGGAGACCTTTGGGATGACCGCCTTTATAGCTGAAGATCTTTGCTTGCTTGGCACCATCTTAAATTTTGTTGTAGGCTCCCTTCTACTCAGCAACTGTACTACTCATCTTAGACTTTCCTGGAGAAACCGTAGCATTCCTATACCAGCACTTGCTGCACTCGATTCTCTACTTGACATGATCTCCTTAGAGCCATGCCTCTCCATTTGCATATTCTGCTTTATTTGAATCTATGCAATACTGGCGCTAGTGCTAGAATATCGCTCCTCTTCCTGCATTCCTTTGCTCTGAACTCATGCCAAAGCTCCCTCCACCTATGAAGCCATCTTTGCCTAGTGCTCCACTTGAAATTGAAGTCCATCTAATACTGTAGAAGTCAATCCTGTACCTGAGGCCAACCATCCAATGCTACCTTATTGAGCTAGCCACTGCACCTCGATCACTATCGCTGTCCTTTTGAACCCTTCATACTTCGTTGATCCTTTTGAAGCTGTTTCGAATCTTTCACACTATGTGGACTCCTCCGAAATCATCAAGATCTCATCCGAATCTTCATCTTCAATGACTGAACCTAGAGAACCCTCCCTAGCACTTTTCTCTTCTGCACTTGCACCAATCGTCGCTTTAATTTTACCGAAGGAACTGCAACTCCAACCCTATCTGGACTTAGACCTACCTATCTTATCCTGAGACTCACCACCATCTTCTCATAGGTATCTGGATCCTCTCTTACTACAAACAACCAATCTAACATAGTCTTCTTAGAGCTATGGCTCTATGGTGTCTACACATCTCGCATAAAATCATGCTGTGCATCACCTCCACTGGTGCTGAAATTTGATGCCTATCGCTGCACCCCTCAGCTCTAAACTTATACCAAACTATTCTCCACCTGTGGAGGCACCTCTGCCCGGTGCTCCTCTTGAATGAAGACTCCTCCTGGTGCTCCTATAAAAGATAAACTCTGAACCAAGGTCAACTACCTAGGACAGCCCTGCTGGACCTCTTGCTGAACCTAGCTCCACCATCGTTGCTGCCTTTTCGGACCTTTCACACTCTGCAGATCCCTCCAAAAATTCTAAGAGGAACTCACCATCCTCTGAATCAGTAGCAATGCTCCGAGAATCAAACCATTTGCTTTCTCCATTCACCCCCCAAGGCTTCTGATCAGTTGAACCATTGAATGTACCCTAACTATTTTTTCAGCCTTCCTACATCCAAAAGCTAAATAGTTGCTTCTTCAGCTTCATCTTGACAATGATCCTTTGGTTGATCTCTCCTTCAGCATGCCAAATCTACCCCCTTGCTGTCCATCTTTTCTAGAGAACTTTATTGCCTAAGTATCACACCCTCTGACCTTTCTTCCTCCAAGGATGGATCCAACTGAAGTTGGATCAATAAATCATGCATACAAACCTTCTACCTCATGAAGTATCCCTTTCTATCAAGCCTCTCAACCTCTATCTTCAACCTACCGATCCTGGTTGGCCAAATCATAGCAAAAATGAAGATAGATCTGAGGCATACCATGGAATAAGTGTGCAGATTTTAGCTTTCACTTTGTATGACTTCTTCCTCTCTTTCATGCTTTACCAAGCTCTGATACTAATTGAAAGACCATGGTACCGCTCTGATACTAATTATAGGACCATGGTACCGGTCAAATAGCATATTGCAGACCACCTATACTTGCATGGACCTGAGGAGAGCAATGATGGATGTCTCTCTATTCGAGTTCATGATGATCTAGACTCTCTAAGGGACAACAAACACCAAAACTATGATGCTATGATGGGTTAATAAACCCTAGCTCAAAAATTCTTCTAGACTAACCCATACATAAAAGCACTCATCCAAGCCCAGGTCTTGTATGTTCTCATCCTATAGACTTAATCTCAATACAAATCCTAAATTAGCCATCTTAAGACCTCTTAACCCAGGCCTTAAGAAATCTAGGATCAAATCCGATCCAAAATCCAAACATAAATCCTATACAGATCTATTCTCTCAATTAGGGTCACCCTTATTGAGATCGAGTTGACCCCTCTGGATGGAGTTGACTCCTACAAGGGATGGGGTCGACTCCTCTTTGTATCGCTTGAAACACTACTCTCTGTCTGGCTGTTCCTCTGAGATAGAGTCAATCTCTCTGAGACTGGGGTCGACCCCCTTGGATCCGAGTAACTCCTCTCAGATTGGAGTCAACTCCTCTGTGCACTGGCTTTCTTTTTTCTTAGATTCTCTTCATCTATTTTTCAAGACTTGGGAGCACCACACCAACTTCTACACACTCATCTCAATAAAATTTTTGAAAAATAGCTTTTGAAAAGGAGAGAAAACATAAAAAAAGAAAAAGTGGAGGATGAGGCCCATCCGAAGCGAGGCTAACCTCGGATTAGTTGGTAGAGCTCCTATCAAAAGATCACTAGAAATCATTGAAAGGACATTATGCCGAACTCTTATCGAAAATAGCCAGACCCTAGCAATAGGCAAAGAAAGTGGAAATGGCTGAGATCCAATGCCAAACTCAGTTGAGCCATTGGATAGTCGCCATGTGTCAGCTCAGGATTGACTAAGCCAAGTTCACATGGATCTCACCCACTATTTATAGATAGTGGGAAGGCTCAGATTCTACACCAGACTCAGCCGAGCCATTGGATGGTTGCCACATGTCAGCTCGAGATTGGTTGAGCCAAGTTCTCATGGATCCCTACCACTACACTCAAGGCACATGACGGTTCATTTCAACTTGCGAGGCACCGCCATATGTCCAAGCATTTATGAGCAAGACAGGCACCGAACTGAGGTAACTGTTACTTCATTTCATGCTTCTACTCTCTTCGCCCAAGCTATTAGTAGCTTGGACTTGAGAGTAGAGGGCATCTGATATGAGATGGCAGTTTACCTCGATTAAAATCGATGATATCAGAACCTCGGCGATATGGCAATTTGGTCGGCTCGATCGAAATTGAGCCAAGGTGATGATCTAAGATTTGTAATGGCAGTTATGCATTGAATACTTGCCATATCTATTTTAGATTCTAAATACATCTCAGAACTAATAGATAGTGGCCTACCTCGGCCAGATAAGGCAAAAGCAACATGATCCACTCTGCCACTCATATTTGTATTTTCAAAAATGACTAGCTGCCCCACCTATAAATAAGGGGGCATGGGTAATCTCCAAATAAGCTCTTTGGCCAAACTCTCTCCCTCCTTTCCACTATTCTCTAGTGACTGACTTGAGTGTTGGAATGTCTCCATTGGAAATAACTCTAATAAAGAACTTAGTTTGCAAGTTCTTTCCATCGGCGCTTGATCAAACTCCATCCATCCTAAATTCATCAGCACCATCACCAAGCTGGTCAGTCACAGCAATAGTATCAAAATTGGCCAAAGCAAACAACCAACAAAAGCAATCACCAACATTCATGTTGAGCATAGTTGGTTAGCTACCGCTCCATGGTTTGATTTGCTTCGCCAACCTTCCTAAACATTAGGGGTGGCAATGGATTGAGTATGGATCAGGTCTATCGATACTCATATCCACCCCATGAAAAAAAAATCATACACGTACACATCCATACTCATCTCAGGTCAGATCGGGTGAGGCTCCAAGGATGGATTGAGTCAGATTAGGTATACCCAAAATCTCTATACAGTTAAAAAAAATTATACAATGCCCCCCCCCATTCACCTCTACCATGCCTCCACCAAAAATACCACTTGCCGGCGATCCTTGTTATCATGAGAATAGAGCCCCATAAACTAAAAATTTTATAGCCAAAGAAGGATCCTTTTGATCAAAAATCCCCAACCCTACAAAATATCATGCTTCTACCAAGATTAAGCTCTCAAAACCTCAAACAACCAACTTACACTGCCACAACTCACACAAAATCCCATATACTTGATAAGAAAAATCCAATCAAAACCTAGGAAATCCCTCTAATCTCTCTCAAGTGCTCTCCTTTCCCACCAATCTCTGAAAAAGATAATGAAAAAAAAAAAAAAAAATTGATCATCTATAAGGGGAAAGGTCTTATCCCTAATTTTTTTTCCATCTTTCCTTTGTTTTCGTTGATTTTTTCCTATGTTTTCCCTAGTTTTTTCTCTATTTTTTTCATCCTCAGGAGTTGCAACCGGATGGGTGGCTTGGAACGGTCAAATAGGGAAGCTTAGATGATGGTTGGGATTTTGTGTTTGGTATTTTCCTTTTTTTCTCCTGTTCTCTGGAGTCTCAATTACCAGCATCCTCCTCATCCACCATCAACCCTTACTGGGCCGCCATTAGGTATTGGGGGGGGGGGGGACCTGCCAAGCCACTGAAGCGCTACTTGGATACTGGGGTGGTCGAATGGAGATGGAGGGGGAGGGTTGGGGTTTGGATTTTATATAAACGAGAGAGAGAGTTAGATTTTTAAGTTTTATTTAAAAAGTAGGGAGATATTATCGGAGTGGGTTTGGGATGGAACATACCATTATCTATATCTGATCCAAACACATTTCAGATATTTTTTTTTAGAATCCATACCCATCCTGCCTCTTAATCAATCGGGTAAAACCTGCTCCATTTAGGTCGGATTAGGTCGGGGACCTATCGAATCAAAAAAAAATACCACCTTACTAAACATCTAATCATGAAAAGATGGTTGGGCATATTATCAAGGCTCATCGATCCACCTACATCCGTTGTTAAAGAGATGCATATATAAAGATGGCAACAAATTGAATATGGATAGCTCAGTCAATATCTGTACTTGCCATGTCATACCCATATCTATTATGTATTTGTCCTAGGTTAGGTTAGATTGAGTTAAGTAGAGGCATGGATTGGATCAAAGTGGATAGATAAGACGGGTCAGATCGAATCAGATAAGAAACTTAATAGGTAAATATTATAAAATAATTATAATTTTACAAAGAAAATTTAGGTTAAAGTTATACAGGGTTCATATCAGAACTTCAAATTTTTTTTCTATAATCTATATCTAGTCCAAATTTAATCAAGTTGGATAAAATCTATCTTATTTAGATCGAATTGAATCAGATCGGATCAAATATTTGACAGATCAGATCTCATGCATATCTGTTAGAACTCCATGACAAATTTTTTTCGAAACCTATATATATATATATATATATATATATATATATATATATATATATATATATATATATATATATATATATATATATATATATAACAATACTCTATGGATGAGTATTGTAATGTTGCCAACTCAGCTTCTCAAATAATTTTTATTGGGCCACCTGAAAAGCATATTTATTATTAACAATACTCCCTGAAACTCGTTCCTTCCTCGGCTCTCGCCTATGTTCCAACTTTATAATCTATTCTATTCCAATGGATTGAGTCTAAAAGAACCCGTAGTGGGCTTCTATCTCCTACGGCATCTTCATGTGCCTCGAGTGCTTCGGCAAGCATTGTGGTCTAGGCATCCACATCAGCTTCATCTGCTTTATCACCATAGACTCCAGGTTTAAGATCCAGCTTAAGAAGATAGAGGCCGGCGGTAATGATCGCCTCAATAGCTTCCTCGCCCAGTACGACATCCTCAAGGAGATCGACATCCCCACCAAGTACAACACCAACACTGCCGTCATCTACTGCAATCGCATCCAGGCCCTTGCCGAGGGCCGCCCCTGGTGGGACACGCCCGTTGTCAAAGAAACTCTTATGACCACCGGCGGCTATAGAGCCAGGGAGATAAAGAAGTCGCCACTGTAAGAAAGCTGAGATATACCCATGTGAAAAATATATGGATAAAAGTCTAAAAAATATGAGAATATGCCTACATCCATATTGGTACACACATTTGGTTAAATATGGATATGTCTGGCATGGGTGTGCTTATACCCATGTTATTTCTTTTCATGGGTGTAACCCCTGCTTTATCTACATAATATCTAACGTAGATGAGAGTATATACATGAGTATAGATCTAGTGTATATACTTCTTTATTAAATATAGATAACTAAATATACACAAATCAGAATTCATGAGAGTTACCAAAGCATGGGTATAAATCAACTCCTACTATCAATAATAAAATATGGATATACTATCAACTTTTAGATATTATCATCCTACCTAATTTCAAAATATGAATTATTTATAATAATAAATAAAAATAAAAATAGCATATTTGTAACTTATTTAAGCATCATGTACCACTGAATGATATATAAAGATTAGTAGCTTCAAAGAGATAAAATAACTATAAATAAAAAATAATCTTTACCATTATATTAAAGAGAACTAAACATATATAGTGATAGTCTTAAAAAAATTATTCCGACTATCTTTTTGGTTTCATCAAAATCCAAAGAAAAAGGCCATACACCATCATATTTTTTGAATATAAAAGAAAATAAATACTGAAACTCAAAACATAGAATAAATAAGTTCCAGCTAATCTCTTGCACTTTATATATAAGTTCTAAGCTCGCTTTTACTGCATCAAAAAGAGAATAAAGTAAATTTAAATTGATAAAATAAAATAGTTAACTTTACAAAATCTAAGAGTTCATCAACCTATAAAGCCATCAGCAAGATAATTTCTATCTTTCCTTAGCACCATCTATCATATCCCTGACCTAAATCTGTAAAAGAAAGAATATATATATAATATTATTTTAGAGCTTAAGTTACTATTAAAAATATATGTATATAGATATATACATAATCTTTCCATCAAACAATGTGAGTGCCCACAACATATTTCATTATAACTCAACTTTTGTCCTTTACAAACAATAAAGCATTGGCTTCAGTTGCATAAGAAATAAAAATCTCATAGAACACATCTCCCAAACTCTTGCTCCTAAAAAGATAAATACTATGTAAAATGAGAATCTAAATATTACACACACACACACACACACACACACACACACAACACCTTATCTTGGAGTTATTCTTCATAATAAATTAAGAAATTAACTCATAGAGAATATCAACATGAAATTTAAAAAAAAAGGCACAAGAAGTTAGCTAATAACATGTTTTAAAGCAGGAGCAGGGATGTTAAAAGGTTCGATTTTCCATGCAGAAACTCTATCCAATCGTAGAATATTTATTACTTCATTCTATTAGACATAAAGCACATCTACATCACAAAAAATATTAAGCACAGAAGAAGTTGACGTACGTAGCAATTTAAATTCACCAACCTTCAATGATATCCACTAAGAAGAAACATCTTTTACTCCAACTTCAGTCCCGATAAACTTGCCACAAAAGAATGGTGATTTTTACTAAACTAACAAATATACAATCAGTCATTCATAACAGATCCCATTTTCTTCCTACTTAGTCTTGAAAATAATTACTTAAAACAAAAAAAATTCATTAAAGGAATATAATTTGGTAGAAAAATAGAGCCAATTATTTCTCAAAAACATCTTCACTCTCAAATCTCATTTTGAATCTCATCCCAACTATGAATCTATTTTTAACAGCTTCCAAGTATTTGTTAACACCAACGATGAACTGACTTGTTCTGATAAGATAGATGCATGACATAAGTTTATGCAAATAATCACATCAGCTCACTAAAGAAAAAATAGCAAAAGCAATTAGAACAACTAGGTCTCCTAATGACAAACTGAAGGAACATTTCAAATCTTGATTTGTAGCAGATGAAATAGCATGCGATGCAGTTGCAAGCACTCTAAGATTCATACTTTGGCTTGATATCACTGTTTGTAATCATGCTTTGCTGCACCATATACACGCGATTTTCCACTCTCATCTCTATAGAAACACATTCGACATCTGAGAACAGCCTTATTGCACTTGCCACACACATATGATGAGAAAAAGGCAGAGAATTCTTTCACCCTCACCTTAGGAAAACAAATGCATCTCCAGAAAAATTGAAAAAGCATTTAAAAAACTATGTAAATGTGCCAGAAATTTTTATTATCATTATCACGAGAACAAAGCCCCATAAATTAAAAATTTTGTAGGTAAAAAAGAATTCTTTAGATCAAAAATCCCACCACAAGGGACCAACTCACTGCCCCATGAGCCATTTTGACTTGTGCTAAAGCTAAAGCTACAATTACTTTTGACATTATTATAGTGCGGTCAAACTCACTGTTGGAAAAATTCCAGCTCTATCAATTCTTAAGAACTGCTGCTAAAAACATTTGATGAGTACCCAATGTGTCTGACAGGTGTCTGATTCAGATATTATCCAGCATGGATTCTAGGAGCAGCACGTAAGTGTCAAGGTAAATGAAATTGTGAATTGAATGGTGGTACTCTGAGGCGAATAATGAATCATAAACTTGTCGAGTATGTAGAAGAAATCAAAGTAGCCACCTCTGTAAAATGCTGTTAGAAAAAGAAGTGCGCACACGTCTAGAGAGAAAATTCTTGAAGCATGATCCAAGAAATGTCCAAGTGATAAACACATGGAAAATCATGGGAAAACACTTGCAAATTTAGCTTACAGTGAATTCAGTTAACATATTTCAAGTGGTTTCTCCTTTACTTTTGGACATGCCTCTATGCATCCCTAAGGAAAACAAATCATATCCTTCTTTAAGTGGAAAATGCTCCACCATGTGGAAAAGATGTTCCCTGGTATCCATAGAAAAGATTACTACTAGATGCGAGCCTTGGAGTAGAGGTTATCAAAGAATAGAACAATATCTATGCAACTGTCGCAATAATTATCTATTTATTGTTCAGAATATACTTGCTCACTCCTAGGTGACGAAAGAACATATTCCAACTAATCTAACTAGGAAACTAACAATTTCATTAACTTCACCCATTAAAATTAAATCAACCACACCACCACCAATCACACTTAATCCTCTACACTCCATCTGCCATGCATAATCTTCATAGAAGGAAGAGACAATCAGAATGTCAATATGATCTTATAAATCATTTCTATGAATCATAAAAAGAATATCTAACAAAAGAAAACTCAACAAGCAAACAAAAATACAAATGCTATCTCAGGTAACTCTACAACTCAAATCTTGTCATGCACATGACTTCTGAAAACACAAGGCTATCACAAAACTGCCATGAGGCATATGCTGTCTCAAAAAAACGCAACTGCCTGAAAATTATTAAGAACTCAAAACTCCTGTAACGCGACATTTATTACTATCATTAAATCAAATTCTTACACCTATATTTACACATCTCAAATAAACTAGAAAAGGATTTCTACACCCAACTCAAGTAGACGAAACCACATGGATTTGTTATTAACCCACTATCGGACCAATTAGCTTATATGCTACAAAAGCCATCAGGGCCTTTCAAATGGAGATCCCATTGAAAAATCAACAATGGTAATATTGACATTTTCTAATGAATAGTTAGGGGATGGCCCCGACCAGCTCTTACTCAAGATAGTGAGTAAACCTCCATTCATGCAGATAAACCATGTGTTGGATATGGTATTTATCCTTCTGACATTGGGAGTACCGAGTCTGGCGTTTCTCTCACCTATAAGAGAGGCCTGCTGAAATCATCTACCATCTATACTAATTCTAAGTCCTCCAGTTTATAAAACATGAATGAGAGAAGATCTAAACCCTTTAATATGATGTGAGGAATCCTAGGTAAATCCTTGTTTGGCGAGGGGATTCATGGCTATCTGATGACACTCCATCACAATAGTAAAGTTTATTGGCAAGTGATATGGCGATATAACCTCAACACGGTTGAGCCATGATAATATAATTTAAGATAGATTGAAAACATTTTTTTTTCTCTCTTCCTTTGGACAAATGAGTGAACGAGGAGTGAGGATGAGATAATCATGATTATGAGGATAGAGGCATGATGATCCAGAGGAGTCTAATAAAATATTTTTGTTCAGCCAAAAACTAGATCAGTGTTCTCAATAAAATAATCTTTGTATACTATATGTCAATATTTCTATATTTGATACCAAAATAACAAAAACATTTCAAAACTACATAAAGCACAAACTTTCCAGCGCAAACAGCATTAGCTCAACTCTCATCAAAACATAAGCAATCCCTCTCAAAACTAGAAAACTTCAAGGAGAAAATTTAACTCCATATAGACTGGGAGTAGAAAGAGATAAACAGCTGCTAATTTGACTCGAGAATAAATGTAGTAGTGGCCACACGGGACCCTTCTGCCCCACCATATACCATGTTAGGATAGGACTAGACATGATCAAGATTTATTCTTAATCTGCATGGTGAGCTTAACTTGCATCAAATAATCAAATAATCAAACAAAGGATCCCCCACCTTGGCAAATCCTTCCATCCACCTACTTTCTTTTTTTTAAAAAAAAATCATTGCTCTCTATTTTTTGGAGATCAATGGAAGGGGAAGTACCCGAGGGAGCTCGGAGGTCAAAGGGGAAGGCCCACGCTGGTGACGATGGAGACGAAGGCAACGGTGGAGGCCAACGGGAGGTGGTGGCATTTTTCCTCCAATTTTCTCCATCCTCAGGTGTCCTAACTGGGTGGGAGACTTCGATGGTGGAGAGTGGTGGGAGGTGGTGGCGAGGAGAGCAGAGAGGAGACAGACATCTGCAAGAAGTTCAGGTGATTCGAGAGAGCCCGAGAAGTGCTCAAGGGAAAAAGAAAAACACAAGAAAGAAAAAAAAAGGCCATCGGAGATTTTGAAAAAAATCATTTCTTTCTTTTTTCGAGATCTATGACAAGGAAAGTACCTGAGGAAGGTCGGAGGGGAAGGCCACGCCGGTGATGATGGGAAGGAAGGCGACGGCAGAAATCGATGGAAGGTGGCAGCGAGGAGAGCAGGGATGAAATCGACATCTTCTTTTTTGGATATCTGTAAGGCCCAACGCCGGTAAAGATGGGGAGGAAGGTGCAGACAGAGAGCGACTGGATGTGGCGGTAAGGAGAGTAGGGAGGAGACGGGCGATCGGGAGAGGGGGGTGGGGATGAGGCGAGGGGGGTGGGGACGAGGCGCGGGGGTGGAGGGTGGTGGGAGGAGGTGCCACGTGGCTTTGGGGCGGGGCGGGGGGGGTGGGGGGGGGGCGGGCGCGGTGGTTTGTGGGGCGGAGTATAGATATATTTTAAATGGATTTCTAACTAGGTCAACTTAAATATGGCAGAATAGGTTAAGTATATTTTAAATAGATTAACAAGAGTATCATTGGATGTGATATGAACTATTTTAGCCACTATAAATTAATAATATAAAAAGATTATTGAACTTGGTGGAGCTGCTTTTATTTGTTAAAATATTTCTGACCATCTTTCAATCAGAATAACTATAAAAATAATTTAAAAATTATTAAAAATATGCTTCTAACAAAAATTTTTATTAGAAATGTTACTAATAAATAATTTATCACTAAATGCATCATAGATATTTTTTATATTTTTTTAAATTTTATTAAAAAATATTTTTAATAATTTTTTTAATAAAATTATCATAGATTTTTTTATATTTTTTTAAATAATTAAAAAATATTTTTAATAATTTTTTTAATAAAATTATTTTTAATAAATAATTCATTAGAAATTTATCAGAAATTTTGAGATATATCAATTTTATTTTATTTCTCCTTTTTTGACTGCAATCAGTCAGTGATCCGTCAAAAAATTCTGATCGATCACGTCTGTTAGAAAATTTCGTCAGTAAAGCTCATATTTCTAGTAGCGGTAGAGGAAGGTTGCGGCAGCCATAGGATTAGGCCATGCTTTGCAACATCCGATGGGAGCACTAGCGAAAAATCTCCATAGCTGGCAAAGAAACTTTAGGTAGCAGAGAGAGCTTTCCACCTCCACGCAGTGGAGATGAAATGTTGGAGTTCTCGTTGATGGGGTGGATGGTAATTTTATTATTTTACTTAATCAAAGAAGATGAGATCAGTGCTTTTTTTTAGGCGATCCTCTCTTGGCGTCAATTACTTTCTACCAATACTTAGTATATTTTTTAACAGATTTGAATTACCCACATTCATCCACTAGTAGATTTAATTTACTCAGGATTAATCATTGAAATGTAAGTTAATTAAAAATTAATTATAGTATTTTCATATTTAACAAAAATGGATGTATACAATTTTTTTTTAGATTTGATCTTTTATCCATGTATGTACTTTATATGACTAAAAAGTATGGATGTGTGTGATTTTTCTTATAGTGCGTTGATCGATGACGGCTCTGATTTTTTGGCGATGAGTAATGGAGGATGGGATAGCTGGGACAACGACAACTTCCAGTCATTGTCAGGCATCAGGTGAAACCAGTTGGCGGGTAATTTTAAGGCCGGCAAGAGTAGCTACGAAGCCGAGCGAGGAGCGCAGCCATTGAGATCTAGATCGACGGAGGATATCTACATGAGGGTGCAGTTGGAGGCGTCGGCCGCAAACAAGGAGAGCTTCTTTGCAAGGAAGATAGCTGAGAATGAGTCGAGGCCGGATGGGATCCTGCCATCCTAGGAGGAAAAGCATGTGGGTTTTGGATCGATGCCGCTGCCGTCTGCTCGATCGATAGAACGATCCGCAACGAGATGTTCTTCAAGATACGATTTTCATGATTTCATAGGTGAAGTTATGCGCATTTGCCTTTTGCTTGATAGATGGTGAAACGATGATAAGTCTTACACATATTTTGGCATTTTGACATTTTTTTTATGGCTATTATATTTTTTTTTCAAATTTTATGATATTTATTTATTTAATCAACATGATTGGAATAACTACATTTGGTTAGAAAAATGTTATACTTATTCACCTATATAAAATTTAAGTAGTAGTAATAGTAATAATAATAATAATAATAATAATAATAATAATAATAATAATAATAATAATAATTTATGAAGGAGTATTATAGTATTGTCAACCCAATTTTTTAAATATTTTTTATATGTCATCTAAAAAATATATTTATTATTAATAATATTCTCTGAAATCAGTCTCTTTCTCAACTCCGTCCTCCATCCCAACTCTATAATCTATTCTATTCCAAAGACCACTAATGCCAAAAAAAGTCATGTCCGAGCCCTCCAACATCGCCCCCCTTAGAACTTCTGGAACACTCCCACCCCACCCGCATCACCTTTATCATCACCCACGATCGCCAATGTACTCTTCATCTTTCTCGTCCACTGCAACAGACAAATGGAATTCAAAATGCAAGAGCATGTGAAGGAGAATGGATAAAAGGGGTGGTCAGGATTGAAGATATTGGTGACGATAGGAAGAAGCCAGGCAAAAGGTAAGGAAGGAGAAAGAAGGGGCAGTGGTGGCACCAGAAGCGATGGTGTCAGCAGGGACATCGAGAGGTACAATCTGGATTGATATTTATCGAAATAGAAAACGAGCAATGATGGAACGGCAGGAGGTGGAGCGGTACCGACGAGTATGAAGAAGATTCGAGAAGAAGAAAGGAGACGGGATGCAATCGAGATTAGCGTTTGACAAAAGAGAAGAGAAATCGTGGTGCGGCAATAAGAGGAGCAGTACCGACGGACGCAGAGAAGATATGAGAATAGAAAAAAAAAGAAAAAAAAAATAATAATAATAAAATATAATTTTATAAAATAATAAAAAAATATAATATATATAAAAAAATAAAATATAATAAAATATAAAAAATTAAAAAAAATTTATTATTAAAAAAATTAATAATTATAAATTATAATAATCCGTCACGTGTAATATGCGGATAAAACGAAATAAATACTAAGCACGTGAGCCTCGAGCCGGTTCTACCTGCGGAATCCAAATCATTATGGTGTTGGGTGCAAGGTCTGTCGAACGTTGGACGGAGAATAAAAGAACAATTTGGACGGCTCACTGAAAATTAGGTGACGAATGGTTAATTTAAATTAAAATTTTGGTCTGCTTATACCTATCCTGTTTCACTATATTGTACGACTCGCATCCAATGTTGCTACCACCTCCTTTCCCTCCCATCATAAGGAACGGTCTCCACGGACATACAAGGCCATGCCGGGTTTATTTTATTTTATTTTTGAGAAACTAGGTCTTCCTTATTGCATTATTCTTTCTATAATGTTTAAAATCCTCAAGTAAAGCCCAAAATTTGTGACATATCCATTTTTCACCGACATAGGTTGCAGATGGCATGTTAATCAACATGAATTGAGGAAAAAAAGAATTAAAAAAAAAGGATTGTCACCGGTGATTGTGACGCTCATCATGTGCCTTCTTTCCAGTATGTCCTAGATATAATTTTTGTTTATGTGCATGGACTTTTCTTGCACCAATTATTTTCCAACCTGAACCGATCTTGTATCCCTAGTTAACTAAGTTTTGGTACATAAGAGTCAACATTTTTTTGACAAAAGTAGGAGCAAGAGTTTTATGATATACAATTTCATCTAGCAATCTTCTTTTCAATTATAAAATAGTATGATTTGATATATGCTTTTTACTAAGCATCAGGCAATTATTAGGAAGTGAGACAAGTCGAAATATATTACGATGCTAATATGTTTTGTTGATTTCCTTGATCAAACTCACGGCGGATCCGTATGAATTACCAGCTAATTATAATTTATTAAAATGGAGTAGAAATTCAGTTTAAATAATTTTATAATTGTCAATATCTTAGTTGAATATATATATATATATATATATATATATATATATATATATATATATATATATATATATATATATGTACCGTTGAATACTACCATTAGTGGTACAAAATGGTACCATTTTCATCTTTAGTTCGAAAATAGGTTTGCAGTATTTTTTCCGTCTGCATGGACTTTCTCACTCCACTGGCAGATATATGACTATGATCATCAGACTCCCATCAAGTACAATCATAACAACCTATGATTTTTCACTCATGGTTTCATCAAAACAAGCGAAGTTCATGGATTCTATCCATGATTTTTCAGTATCAAAGACACAAAGGACAACATCAAAAGCACCAAAAGATACCTTCAATAGATGCCACCTCTGATTTTCTACCAAAATAAGCAACCTCCATAGTTTCCGCACTAGGTTTTCTCCAGCAGATAGAATCCCAAGGATGCAGGGACATGCTCCTTGAAAAAGACATCAAGAAAGAAGACAAAAAGAAAAAAACAAGATGCAAAAAGAAAAAAAAAAAGAAAAAAATTATTTCACTAATAGTCTACCAATCCAATGGTAGAAAATGTTCTCTTTTGCAAGTACAAAACTCAGCCTACATCAAAGTCACCGACATGCCAAGATACCATCAAAAGGACAGTAGGCAAAGGAAAGATGCTCTGCTATCAAATCAAGTATTCAAATCAGACTACCTAAAGCTTCTTCAGCAAGCAGTGAAGGAAAATCCTGATTTCTTGGGACCAGGTTTGTTTAGATTTGATTGGATCGAGAGGCATATTTCAAAAATTACCTCTTAGATCCTAATCAAATCTGACATTTTCAGATCTGATTTTATGATCTGATAAATAAAAAAATAAAATTAAATTAATTTTAAATTAATTTATCTTGATTCTGGGTAATCTGATTATCCAATGATGATCGTGCCAAATTTCTGAGGTTCTGGATCTAGCCACGCAAGCGCCTGGCCTCTATCTGTATCCACTCGGACAGGATCTTAAGATCTTCTCCTTCTCTTTCTTTTTTTCAAAAATCAGATCTGGATCTGATTTGGAGAATCTTCAAAACTTCTTCTGAAGATCACCTGTCGTCTCTGTAGCAATGCTGTCTTCTTCCTTTTTTATCAGCATTTTCTTGCCTGACTTGCACTAATCTGAAGGCCCAACTTCCTTGGGCATGGAGAGGAGGGAGAGGGCCAAATGGTGGTGTGGAGAAGGAAGAGGGGCAGCCCTAGAGGAGAGGTCACAAAAGTGGGCGCAGACAGGGTCTTTTATAGACTCTGCTGCGCCATGCAGTGCTGCATCACCCCGGTCAATCACGTTACTTCGTGCAATCAGATCTAAATCTAATTAGTGGGATGACATCAACTGATCCAATCAGATGAGAGACCCACAGATTCATCCTAAGGTGGCGCCTAAGACTGGTCAAAGTCTATAGATGAGGATCACCTAGTTTGAATCCAAGAAGCAACCTAGAGTCCCATCTGTATGGGACTCCAGCGTCCCTATCCATGGCATGCACCCCATTCTTTTCAATTTTCAGAGAGGGGACAAGCCCCTATCTACTCTCCAATAAGTGCATGACACATGAGAAGATGTCCAAGGGTCAAAGGTCAATGTTTGACCAAGTCAAAGTATAAGAATTAATAGGTGATGAAAAATGATAGATGTTATCTCAAATTTATCTCATAAATTAAGACAATCCTTTTCTAACTTGGACAAGCTTCAGTCAGACTAGGTAAAGATATCTGAGTGAGCACAAACTCATTTGGCTCAATCGAGATAACTTTTATGATAAAAAAAGGAGAATGTTAGGCTCAATCGTGTGCTAGCACGATTTTCTTGAACCTAATTGAATCTTATTCAAATCAATTAAACTGGATTAGTCCAATTAATGATATCCAAATCCAAACCCTTGTTTGTGTGACCCAGTTAGGTTCAGTTCTATATGGTAATGAAATATATCATGATCTCCATCATTGACATCATCGAAACTCCTTTCGATGGATCAGAACTCTTCTAATTCAGACAACTTAGAATGATCGATCATCTAAATCATTCTAATTGCTTCCAAAATCCACCAGTGACACCTAGCAGCATATGGTGGCAATCCATCAAAATTAAAAATGAATCTCTCGGTGCAGCTACTTATGTGATTAAGTTCTTCTATCTTGAGCCCAGATCAGATTAGGGTTAAGGGAACTCGTCAAACCCTAATTTCTATCATATGATTTAATCATTTGATTCAAGTCCGATGTGAAAACCTTAATAGAAACTCTTTCTATTATTTCACACTGTGTCATGGCCATGGGCTTATGGACTTGATTCTTATGATCATCATAGGACTGCTCCTCTTCTATCGTGGTAGATAGATTCTATCTTGGTGCATTTCAATTCCTACAATGAATATGCTATAGCCAACATACATCTCAGGATTCTGAATAGCTAGAAGATCGAGTCATGATGTAGTCAAACTATAACATCCTCAAGGTGAACTGTCGATGCACCTCAGATTAAAGAACCAGATACACCACTGCAGTATCGAGTCAGTCATCGACGAGAAGGTAGAACTTCCTTATGACTACTCGAGGTGGTCACGCTCAGTGCCCTCGTTCTCTAACGAGTATCTATACTCTCACTCCGGTGTCTCTACACCGTAGACTTAAGACTCATCTACTACAAAGAAGCGATTGTATACCAACCTTTTGGATCAATCACCATTCTCATGATGATCCTACGGTCAGAAGCATTTTATGAGTTAATAAATAAAAATTCATGTCTTAAATTTTCAACTCTTGAAAATATGAATTATCATTATCATTAACTCAAGAGATGTATCATAGACACTAAATACACTTATGTGATAGAAAATAATTTATTTTATTATTTATAGTCAAAATTATAAGTTTGCCCTTAGAAGTGTATTACAAGTGTCAGCCAATTCTGGCTTCTAGGGCACACATATCTAACAAACTTTCACTTGACCTAAAGCTAATTGGCTATAAATCTAAGTCCCATCTTCTCAAGGTGGGCTTCGATCTTCTGCTAGCCCAATAGTTTTTGTAAGTGAGTCTACCACATTATCTGTGGAGTCGACTCTCTTGACCTCGACGTAATCCTTCTCGAGATAATCGTGGATGAGGTGGTATCGCTGCTCGATGTGCTTGGATTTTTGGTGAGACCTCGGCTCCTTAGCAAGGGCTATGGCATCATTGTTGTCGCAGTACAGAGGAATGGCATCTGATGGCATTTCTTCGATCTCCACGATAAACTTCTTATACCAGAATACCTCCTTTGTAGCTTCTGATGTAGCGATATATTTTGCTTCTATGGTGGAATTTGCTATCACTGTCTGCTTGAAACTTTTCCAACTGATAGCTCCACCATTGCACACAAATAAACTTTCAGATATCGACTTTCGATCATCTACATTAGACATAAAATCCGAGTCTGTATACCCTTGGACTTGGAGTTCTCCATTACCAAAGACCAACAATATATCCTTACTTCTTCTCAAGTACTTAAGGATACATTTCATAGAAGTTCAGTGTTCTTTATCTGGATTTGATTGATATCTGCTCGTGACACTCATAGTATGGGCTATATCAGGTCGTGTATATAACATGGCATACATGAGGCTCCCTATTGCTGAAGCATAAGGGATCTTGCTCATGCGTTCTATTTCCTTATGTGTGCTAGGGCACATCTTCTTGGAAAGATGAATGCCATGCCTGAAGGGTACTAAACTTCTCTTAGAATTTTCCATACTAAACCTCTTTAGTACTTCCTCTATGTACATCTTTTGTGAAAGTCCTAGCATCCTATTCGGTTTATCTCTATAGACCTTAATTTCTAGAATAAAGGATGCTTCTCCTAGGTCTTTTATAGAGAATTTTTTAGATAACCATATTTTAACTATGGTCAACATAGGAATATCATTCTCGATAAGGAGGATGTCATCCACGTACAATACGAGGAAGACAACAGTGCTCCCACTGATCTTTTTGAAGACACATGGCTCCTCCTCATTTTTGATGAAACCAAACATTTTGATCACATCATTAAAATGAGTATTCCAGCTCCGAGATGCTTGCTTAAGTCTATATATGGACCTTTGCAGCTTGCAAATCTTATGATCATCATCACTGGATGTGAAATCTAGCGACTGTTCCATATAGATATCTTCCTCAAGATATCTATTTAAGAATATCGTTTTCACATCCATTTGCCATATTTCATAATCGAAATAGGCTGCAACAGCAAGCAATGTGCGGATGGATTTTAGCATAGCTACTGAACGAAAAGGTATCCTGATAGTCAATGCCTTCGTACGTTGACTATAATCCTTTTGCCACTAATCTAGCCTTTGAATATCTCTATATTTTCATCTGCACCAATCTTTCTCTTGAAGATCCATTTATACTCCAATAGGTACTATACCTTCTGGTGGATCTACCAAGGTCCAGACTTAAGGTTTGAGTGCATCGAGTCAATTTCTGACTTCATTATCTCTAACTATTTCTCGGAAGTCGATATCTGATATCGCCTCGTTATAGATTTTGGGATCATCACCATGAACCCTCATTACCTATGAAGGAACATTTTCTCTACTTCCTCTGAAATAGTACCTAAGTACCTTTCAGGAGGATGAAAAATTCTTTTCGATCTACGAGGTGGAGGAGGTAGTGTTGTATTGGCTCAACCTAATTTGGTTCCATTTGGTCCTTAGCTCATTGCTCTTGTGAGACTTTCTCATCGAGCTTGATCTGCTTTCCAATGCCGCTATCTTGAATAAACTAAAAAATAAAAAGCATATAAGGGCATTGTTTGGTGAACCTTTGCACCTCGCATCCATTTATACCACATAGATCCGGACCTTACGTGGACCGCCAGGGAGATCACCGGAGGCCATGCTGCTGAATCTACAGTAGTTCGTTGCACATTCGACTAATAGTTCGGCTCCTGAGGAATCCACTAAAGAACGTTCGAAAGGATTGGCTCCTAGAGGAAACTTGACTAAACAAAAAAATCGAAAAGGAGTTTGCTCCTATATAGAAAAATGATTGAAAGGAGCGAACATTCGAAAAGGAGTTTGACTCCTGTAGAAATTTGAATTGAAGAAAATCGTCCGAAGGAAGATTCGACTCCTAAAGGAATAATAGAATTGAAGAAAAAGTTCGGAGAGGAGTTTAGGCTCCTGGAGGAGATCCGACTGAAGAAAAAAATTTAGAAGATAGTTTGGCTATTTGAGGAATTCGATTGAAGAAAAATCTGGAATGGAGTTTCTGAAGGAATTGAACAGAAGAAGTCAGGAAAGGATATCGCGATTTCTGGAGACCGACTGAAGAGAAATTCAGGAAGATCGGCTCCTGTAGAAATTCGATTGAAAGGCGAAATTTCGGAAGAAAGTTCGGCCCTGTAAACAATGCATTGAAGAAGAAGTTCGAAAAAAGTTTGGCGAAGAAAATTAGATTGAAAAAGAAGTTGAAGAAGTTTATGTTTCCTTGAGAAAATTCGACTGAGAAAAAAAGTCCTGAAGAAGATCGACTCTCATAAGAAATCCGAACTGAAGGAGAAGTTCAGAAGGAGTTGGCTCCTAGAGAAAAACAACGAAGGAGAGTCCGAAAGGAAGTTCAGCTCCTGAAGAAATTTAGCTGAGGAAGAATACCAGTAAGGATATTCGGCTACCTGCAAGAAACATTGACTGAAGGGAGAGTCTGAAGAAAAGTTTCAAAGGAATCCGACTGAAGGAGAAAAATAAGTTGATTCCTATTATGACATCGATTGAAGATATCGACAAGAATAAGATATATA